>WBNO01031666.1:419671-654834 GCA_013400575.1 Peucedramus taeniatus | reverse complement strand
TTTCTGTAATTTGGGAGAAGATATGTACCTTTTTTTCTTCCGAGAGCTGAGGTCCTCTAGTGTTAGACTGCATCTGAATTTCACTGTAATGTGGGAGCTCAGCAGTCACAGGACTCTGCTCACTGGATGATTGGTGGCTCATGGCTTCAGAATGTTTATTCATAAAACTGGACATAATGAACAAAGGTGGATGGCAAAGGGATGTATTTGTTGTTTGGAGACTTCCTGGCAAAATCTTCAAATTTAGAAGTTTGTCTCTAGATGATGAAGACTGGCAGTTTTCTCTCATTTGGATGCTAATGGTTGCTCTTCCTCTTCCATAATTTGCATGGAAATCCTGACAGCTTTGTGTTAACAGTTACTGTTACATTTTTTTTCTCTGAAGCAGGACTACCTCTGTCAAAGAGAATTTAGTTTAGAAAACTTAATCCTCACACACTATGAGTGCAGCTCATTTCCTCACCTCCAGTTGTATTTCTGTGTGTACACATACATATTCTTCAACAGAGACACACAGTTGGTTATTGAGGAGGGTGGGGGGTGTTTCTATAATTTTTACATTTTGGGAAGAAAGGTACTAAAGAGATGGAATATACCTTTAAACTGACAGAGCAGTATTTAGAAAATTTCCATAGTTATGTCTTTTCAAAACTTATGGGAAAAAAAGTACTGGAAGCAGAGGATGAAAAATTAATCTCTGAAAGTGCAGCAGTACCAGTAGTGGGTGAAGCAGGGCTGGGAGACAAAAGCTCTTACAGTTCACCAAGAAGGACTTCCTTTGTACTGAAGAACACAGCTCACAAGTCCACAGAAATATATTAGATGTACAAAGTTAAAAAAACAAAACCAAACCCCACATGTATTTCTGGATGCTGTGGGAGAAGCTGCTTCCAAGGGAGGAAGTGCAGCAGTGACTGCAAAGAGGAAAACAGAAAATGGGCTTGAGGCTCCCAGAGCCACAATCCCACTTGGAGGGGGAGCAGAAAGAGTCTGGTCCAGCTGAGATGAAATGAAAATGCTAAATGAATCCAGGACTAGACTGTGCCTGCTGGGATGCAGGATCAGGCTCCAGTGCCTCCCCTGGCTGAGCCATTAACATTAGGGACACTGTCACCATTGTCACAGCTTAGGGGATTCATTCCCAGCAGCTGCTGACCTTTCTGAGGGTGGCAGGGCCAGTTGTGCCCATCCACTGCTGAGCTGCTCCACCATCCTCAGGTGCCCAGACCTCACTGGTCCCTTTGGATGCCGTGTCACTGGCCTGCATCAGGATGTGACAATGTGACATTGCAGTGGCACACAGTCAGTGCCTCTGCTCTTAGTTATTAGCCCTGTGCTCAACTTTTTAACCTTGAAAAGAGCAGGCCTGCTCTCAACTTTCCTTATTGAGCCATGTCTGGGTTCTTTCAAAGCATAACATTTGTGCATTTGGATTTAAAATATTGCCCTCTCCATCCTCAAATAAAACTCAAAGCTGAATAAGGACCCGTTAGAAACATGGGATATTTAAATAAAAGAAGGTCTACTGCAAGCAGCCAGGGCATCTCTTGTTGCTCAGAAAGCAAAGGAGGAGCATGGGACTGTTGGGTTAACTGTGTTTGTGAAGGCAAAGGAAGAAACTTTCAAAATACTTTTCCAGTTTTTAGCTCAGTGCCTTTTTTCCATCATTATTTCCCCAGTGCTGTTGAACCTGGGGTCCTCCTGATACAGCTGTATTGTTTTGCCCCAGACTATTTCCTCACAGCCAGTTCCATGGTAGTAAATCTTTATTCACTCGGAGTGTGTTTCACAGTGAAAGTCCCAAGCATGTCCAAAACCCATAAAATTATGAATTTATTCAAATATTTTTGTTCTTTCCTGTTTGTTGCCTGTAAGAGAAAATAGCAACAAAATATCAAGTGTGAATGGGGTACCTGAACTCCCCCCAAAAAACAATCCCAAATTTTCACTTGATGCTAAGAGCTGAAAAGGCAAATAATAAATTTACATGTTCTAATCAACGTATTTTTACTTTGCAGATATTCTAAAGACTAATTAAGATCTGAATTTAGCTGAGCAACTTAATAAATTATTAACACTTCTGTTTAGATGCATAATTTATATATAAATGGAAATAGGAATTTTGTGATGCAGTTTCAATTTTAAGTGCAGTCTCTGTGTGTATGCTGTGTTGCTATCCATTTTAAAAAGGAGCTTTGATAACCATGATTAATCCGTGGCCCTGTCTTAAAGCTTTTCTCCAATCTCATGTTTTTGCAAATAGTTAAGAAAAGGTACAAATCTTGAGAGAGACAGAGAATCACACAAGGTGCAATACAACCTTACCATCTCAGAGAGACACATTAGGATTTATAAACTCTACAGCTGCCAGGATAAGAGTGAAGGGGATGAATATTAAATGTATGAAGGCAATGCCAAAACAGAATGGAAGGTGTAAAGTCTGCAACGTATAAATCAAGTTTTTCTCTTGGTGGTTAAATTCTGTTGCAAGAACACCCAAATGCTGGATGTTGCAACACTCTTTGCTGCAATATTGTTTGTGAATAGGTGATGGGCAGCATGATGGAAATGGGGTCAGACCAAGCTTTGACTCCTGTAGTAAGAGAGGAAGGCTCTGAGAGAAAAAATAAATTCCAGTTTGAATGAAAAGCACAATGGAAGCACTGATAGCAGAAGCAGTGCTTGGAGGACATGTCAATTGACAAATGAATTCCTGAAATTTTTAAGGAGTTTCAGGATCCTCAGCAGCTGAGCACTGCTGAAAACACATATTGGCAATTCTTTGCTACGTGGCAGACCAGTGTGGAGAGCTGCAGTGTCTGCTGGAACAAGGCACCATCCCCTGCATGCAGAGCTGGGGCTGGAGCCTCTCAGGGGGAACCAGAATTATGGTCACTGAAGGTGAGTTTAGGGCTGGTGCAAGACTTAAATTTGGGAGGAGGATGGGATCCTGTGCTCAGCAGGGGATGCTGCAGTTGGGCTGTACAGGAAAAGGGCTGGGGCTTCCCGTGCTTGCAGAAGTGTGGAAATGCACTTTACCTGCACCTGCAGCAAGTTCTGAAAGCTTAGAGTGGAGTTTGGAGTGATCTCCTCTGTAAATCAGATTATACCCACAGCACTGTATCCTTAAGGAGATACTCTTGTTTCTGTGCTGAAGAGGCAAGGGAGATTATTCCTTCTGATGCAGGCTTGCTATTAGAAGAGCAGCTAAAGATGGTAATTTTTTAATCCCCTTTCCAAAAAAACTTCAGAGAAAACAGACCCTTTTTTTTTTGTTTTTGTTTTTGTTTTTTGTTTTTTGTTTTCTGCTGTGGTATTGTTATATCAAAGAGATTATCTTGAGGAAAACAGATTTACTTTGAATAGATCTGCCCCAATACTGCTGCAAATGTGGGGATTCAGAAACTGACAGATTCTGAAAATACAGGATTTTGGGGATTGCTTGTTAATTGGGTGTTCTGGGTGTTCTGCCTTGTAGGCTGAAAATCAGCAAAGCCACACTACCACACATAGAGATTTAAATGTTTAATTATTTTATAACTTTGTCAGTAAGGGCCTCCAAACCATGCTAAGGATCAATTCTGATTTTGAACTAAATCATAATTGCTACAGAAATATTTTATTCTAATATGAATATCATATTTTATTGAAAATAATAATTTTTAAAAATGGACTGTTGAATAAATATCTTTTAAAATGGAAGTTGTTAGTTTTCCCATTGATAAACTGCATATTTAAATTTTCATTCCCTAATATTTCTCTGATACTCTTGAATAATCTGTTGCAGCAAATCTAATATAGGTACTTGACTAGTTTTCTTTAATCTTATTTTTAGGCATTTAAGTAAGGGACGGAATCTCCATAAATGCCTATTACCCAGAAATTTTTTGCCTTAAAAAACTCACAACAAGTGCCTGAGCAGATTTCCAGGAGAAGAATTGCAAAAAATATGCAAAACACTTATATAGGGAGTTCCCAAGTGACATCCTATGGCCCAGCTTGTTATAGGGAAGTTAAAATCCAGAGGGCATTTCCCATTCTCTGTTAGTAAAAAAAGAAAATATAACCCCCTATTGATTTTCTTTCCCTTTAAACAGGGCTGTGTATAACCCTGTGTAATGGAATTCCAGTGTTAGGTGCTAAGGGATGAAAAGGCTCTGTTTGATCTCCTGTGACCTACTCAGGAAAGCAAAATGGAACAGCCTAAAAACATGGAAATAAAAATGGGCAAGGTAACTCTTGAGATTAAATTGATGGTTGTAAAATAAAATTATTTCTCCTATGCCTTTTCTGACATCCCTCCAATCTGAAATATACAGGGGGTATTTTTTTTTTTCTTGGCTTCATGATGTGCTGCCCAGATTGCTGCTGGTTACAAAATTATACACTGATAGAAATAGTGTTTGAAGATGCACTTTAGGAAACCTCATCACCTTTATCTGGTCTTTTGGGTATTTCCATCATCGTCTTCACTTTGGAGTTGACATGGATACTGACTCCATTAGTTGTTAATTGGGAGGAGAAGGGAGAGATGTTATTTCAAGTTTTTCCAGACTGCTCAGGGATGTATTTTCAACCAATGTCAGGCCAGCTTCCATCTTGCACTAATGCAGGGTTTTCTCTTAATTATTTTGCATCAAGTGTAGCAGAAAGTAGCGAGTCTCTCATTACACTTATTTAGTAATAACAATAAAAGATGAGATGAAATGCATTAGCTGCATTATTCTGTGAAATAAGAAAACACATTTCCTTTCTCAGAAAGACTCCACCCAAGCATCCAGCACATGCTGTGGTTTAAATAAGCAGGCTGCCCATGTCAGTCCACCTCACTGAATCAGAAAATGGATTTCAAGCAAATAAAATGCCACTCTTGTTTCTAGCAAGACTTGAAAGCTACAGTTTTATTTAGCTGTAAATTTACTGAAGAAAGATTCCTTTAATATTTTATGACTCTAGTGGATTAAACCTTGTATAAATCAACAAATTAGCAGTCACACTATATTTGCGTTCAGGAGAGGGCTGGGGAAGGTGAAGGCAAGATTACTCCTTCCTGGCAGGCTGACCAAACTGGAAAGCTAAATTGAATGACTTCAGCATGCTTAGAGCAATGCAGAAGTGAGGTGAGGATGATAAATAATACACACTGGCTGCAGCTAAAGCAGGTGCAAAGTAGCAGGATTTTCATTCTTCTTTGAAGTTTTCTTTTACTCCCCCTTTGGAGTGGATCAAAGGCATCTCAGTTTTGGGGGGTTCTTTGGGAACTCAAAATCCATGACATGGTGACTTGTATGCAACTTTTTCTGCCTTGATATATGTATACCTCTAGTCTAATGTTCAACAGTGTTGCTTGCAACAGGTGGCCAAAAAAGAATTCAGTCTCCTTAAAATATTCAGAGGCAATACGCCTTCTCATAATTCCTCAACTTTTTTTTGTTTGTGTGTTTACATAAATAATTTAAATCAGGAAAGAAATGCAGATAGATGAAAACAGGTGCTCCAAGTGTGGAGTGGGCTTTGGGGACTGATTTGAAACAGAAGCAAATGGTCCTTGGCATCTTGTGAGAATGTCGAATGGTTTCATTGTACTTCTCACCCACCAGTGTGGTTTCCCTCCTTATAAGTAGCAAAGTACTGCAATGGCAGAGGGGATGGCTCTGTGTCCAGACAGAGAGGAGCAAATGCCCTGCAGTGAGATGCTGCTGTCATATTCCATGGTTTGTTACAAACATGGTGTGAACCTGCACGTCTGAGCCTGTTGCCACTTCAGTTTTTTGAGATCCAAAATCAGAACGGCACCTTTGGGAGAAAGAACCTGAGAAAGAGGTGTGCCTACAACACATGAAAACATTTGAAATACTTTAAAAAATTCAAGCCTTAAGGCAACTGGTTTTCTGAAAACAGAGTATCCTACAGTTGGTAGTTTGGAAAATTAATGCAAAAACACCATCTGCTAAACTTCAGATGTATGAATACTATTTGGTCTATAGAGAGTACAGACTGTACAGGAAACTATTGATCCCCCATCTGCCTCAAAATTATCTTTTAAGAATTTCTCTCACTGAATCAAGTACTACATTAGTAACATAACATTATACAGAGCACAGCTTCCCAGTTGCTGTTAGAGGTGCAGCAAGCAGAGATGTTCTTCTGTCATCCTTCAGCCACCAGAGCACAGAAACAGCTCTTGGCTTTCTGCAGGTTTATTTTCTGTGCAGCCAAGAAAATATGGTGTAAATCTCAAGTAGATGTCCTTGTCTGCTAACATCATGGGTTTGAAAGTGTTGTCAGGTATTCATGGGGGGAGACCACATCTTGCAGACAGTGAGCTTACTTCGTGTCCTCTGCCTCCTAATTAATAATTAGATAATATCCAGATGGTGAACCAGTAGGAAGTCTAGTTTTTGTTGCTGTACTTCATAAAGTTCTTGTCCCTGAGTGTATTGGGGCTGAGATTTCTGTTCTAAACCTTCATCCCTAAGACAAATATTCCAACTCCAACTTGTGCCAGTGGAATTAAACATCAACTGAGCAAGGTGCCTCCCTGAGCACAATGTGTCTCTTTCAAAATCCAGCACTTCTTTATATGTAAATCCCTCCATATTTCCTGGCACTTTTGCTGACCCTCTTGTGGGTAGCCATCAAACATCTAAAATCATGTTCTGAAAAGGAGAGAATATGTAATTTGTACTTCATTGTAACAGACTGCAAATGATTAAGAACAGTTAATGTAAAATAAGCAAAAAAAAAAATTACAGAAATATGCCCCCACCAAGAATGCTTGGTGTGTGGATTCACAAGATAAGCAGATATTTAATTTGTTTAATTTAAGGGAATACTATTTTTTTGTTGTAAAATACATGGGTTTAAAAATGTTAAGTATTTATTTCTGTTGTTGAACTTCTCCTGGAATAAGATCTGTGCAGAAATAAAGGTATCAGATTCTCACAAAATAAAACTTCAGATTAATTCTGATTTTGACTTTCCAAGGAGCTGAATATTGGTTTAGCATACTCTTCAATGCCAGCATAAACCCACAACTCTGGCTTTCCAGCCTTTTGGGCCAGCATCCATTTGTCAGTGCCCATAATTTCTTAGGGATAGCATGCAGACTCATCAAGGAGCACTAAATTTAAAATACCCAAAGGGTGTTATGTCTCTGTGGGCCAGATCAGGTTTCCAGCAAGGGCTGCAGAGGCTGTCAGTAGTCTGTGAACCTTAACTCAGGAAATGGTGACACAGAATATCAGTCATTCCATGTAAGATTCACAGCCCCTTTTGCAGATCAAACTGGCTACACTCCATACAGAGTTCCATTTATAAATTAAAGGTTAATATATTAGTGTTAGCAGTGATATATCTGCTCATCAGGGAGCCAGTTGTTATATAGCCCCACAGCTTCAAAAAATAATTATCACCATCATCTCTAAGGCTTTCTTTTGTTGTATTTAGGACCATGTCTAATTCATTATATTCATGTCTCTACATGTAATAACTATTAACCATTACTAGCTTTTGTGTGCAAGTTAGAAAATCCTGATGCAGGGAATTCAGGGTAGGAGAAGAGTTTGGGGAAGTACCAACATATGCTCAGCCTGTTCTTTTATGCTTTCCTTGGTACCCAATAGCACTCTCTCATGGAGACAGGTCCTGGTCTGGAGGGATTTGTGGTTCAGGCCATTCTCCCTAATGGAACACTAATCAGGACTCTGAGCCATCCATTTGAACCCTGCAAGCAGGGGATAAAAGAGCTGAAGTACTGCACCACACAAAAGTGTTAAACTGAGTCAGGTTGATGCTTCCACTTAAACAGAAACTGTGAGAAATTAAATGTGTTGTGAAATGCATATAAGCCTAGGGACTGGGGTGCTCAAAGACAATTAGCAACTAAACATTTCATTAATGAATAATGATTAATTATAATTACTAATTAAAATTCAGGATTATGGTGTTGGTTTTGAACATTAACAGGAGTAATGACATTACCATTTTTAATGAAATTCCAATAAAGAAAATTATAATACAAGTTAAAAAATTAGGTACAGGCAACAGCAAGATTAGGAGTTATTGTTAAGCCCAGAGGCATAGAATTTTCCCAGCTGGTGAACTTAAGTTAAGTAAATTTAGTGTACTGTAATTTAATTACTAATCACAGTTTTTCTTCACAATGGGAATTGATACTAGGTTTATATTTTACAAGAAAAAAATCAGAATTTTAATACCTGCTCTGTGATGGGTGATGACATTCTGCTACGGGTTACAAATAAAACAATATTTTGCAGACTTCTGTACAACATTTGGATTTCAATATATTAGAGTATGATTTAAATATTATTTATTTAATGATTACTGGATTAGAAATTAAGTAGTCCCTGGAGGTCTTTTAATACAAATATAATGCAGCCTTTGTGAAGAGCATACTCAATACAATTTTGTATATATATGAAATATATCTTTGAATAATTCAGAGAGGCATATTAGTAAATGTCAAATTCCCACAAGAAGAAGGAATTTGACCTACATTAATAAAGCTATTTAGGATTCATTAATTGTAGACAGATGTCTTAAACTATTTGCTATTACTCACCTTTTCATGCATAATGCAATATGTTGGCTTAAATACAATTCCTAATTTACATACTGTTGGATCTGTTGCTCTTCTTGCTATTCACTATTCTACTTCTCTTAACCTGCCTGACTTATAGGTTCTCTTAGTAATTTGCCATCTTGTGAAGTTCTCAAATATCAAGGTCAATTAGAAGTTCTGTCACAGTTGGTTGAAGCCGAGCAAAGAATGAAATTTCATTTTTCCTGAATTTTACGGGAGAATAAGGAAGGATTTAATGAAACAATTCTGATGAGAGACCTGACTCATCTTTCTCTTGCTGGTGAGGAAGATAGATTCCACAAAAAGAGATTTTATTCTGTTGGATGTGCATGTTAGGAATATAAACCAATGTGAAGAGTTTTGCCAACACTCAGTAAATACATTTGTAATTCTTCAAGCGGAAATATGGAACTTACATACATGCAAAATGTATGTAGGTTCAAAGAAAATTTGCCTTGAGAAATAAAAGGCTTTTTATTGTTATTGATATTTATAATGAGGTCTTTGTGCTCCAAAGAGATATTACAACCAAGGCAGTGAGCAAATTGACACAGAACGTGCCTGGGTATGTACAAGTAGATATAGAAGTGGCTCTGTAGGAAATGTGTGAATCCAGTCCAGCAAAAAGGTTGATGTGGTGGCAGCTCAGGAATATTAAAATCTGTTCATTAAATTAGTCTTTAGCTCTCTGGGAAGTTTGGGGCAGATTCAGCCAGCAGAGACGAGCCACTTTCTAAATGAAGTTGGATATGAAGCTGCCGTGGGACAGGCAGTGTTGAGAGTTGCTACCCTAAATTAATGGTGATGTGAAAGCCCCAGGTATACTGTGGAAGACAGGTTTTTGAGGAATGATGCTTCCTTCTTGTGTTTGGAAAGTAATCAAATCTTCCTGAGAGCAAAGGGCTTTCAATCACAGCCATGTGTGTTTGTGTTGGAGTGTTAGAGGGAGATCCTGGCTCAAGAGATGACGACCAAGCCTCCATTTCACCATTACTGCTTTTTGCTTTTTTTGATATTTTCTTCTTTCTGTGTTTGTATTGTGGGTAAAATTCAAATCAACAAGCTAATTGTTGTTGTGATTTCAGCAGGTAATTAATTTGAGGAAAGCTTAGAACACTGCCAGTTTTTCCTCCTGATGGTGCTGCTGGCACTGGCTTGTTTTGCTGTTTTGAGGAGACCCAGAAACTGAGCATATCTGTTACCATAATAAAACAACCCCATACTGTTAAGTTACATAAAATAGCATGGAGAGGCAGCAAAGGAAGCCCAGTTTTGCAAACTAGGCTCCTAGGTTTTGTAATTAGTCTGCAGCAAAGATGAAGTTTGACAGTCTTGCTCTTATATTGCTCTCTGGGGTACAAGTGCATATGTAGCTTTCCGAGAAGAGCTGAAAATCAACTAGTACCTGGAATACTAATCTGTTATCTGTACCCTTCTGAATGACAAAAATGTTCCTTCTGGCAGACTGGGAAATGCATTGGTTTCATGCCTCTGCTTTGCTTAGAGGCTGTGTACAGTGGTCACCACGGAGAACCCAATACCTGGGGAGCCTCTCCTTACATTAGCATGTTTCCATGAAAAAAAATTGCACACAGGCATAAAGTACTACTAAGACTTGTGACATTAAATATCAGCTCATTTGTATTCTTCTTCTCTCCCAAGAGTCCTGGTCAGGCTGCAGACATTGGGGGTAACCTTCCAGGCAGAAGAATATCTTTGCCTGAGAAAAATAGCAAATAAATGTGATGTGCCATTGTCCCCACTGAGCTGAAACAATCCATCAAAAATTGTAGTTGGGTGGTGTGTGCAAACATATTTGGCAGGGTAAATAAATACAAAAGAATCTTATTAGTTCTTAGAATGTAAAACTTACAGTATGTGATAATTGCAAAAACTTCTAATTGGACATAATTATAATCTTCAAAGCATGTTGAACAGGGTAGTGTTTGATCGTGTTGTTGACCTTTTCACTCTGCTTTCAGGAGAAACCCTTAGAAATGAGGTGTTGTAAAATTCATCAGAGAGCAATTAATTTGTGCAATTAGAGGGATATAATCTGAATTAATGCCTATGTACATATCAGAACATAAATGGACTTTAATGTGGCTGCACAGGCTTCAACTGGTAATGAGAATTCATTGTATGACAACTAAGAGAATACATGAATAGGACCTTGCTCGTGCGAGACAGGCTCGGTGGTAGTCCAGGCGTAAGTGGAGAACCAGTACAAATTGTCATTGACTATTTGAAACTTTTTATCTGATATGAAAAGGCAAAGCAATCTATTTTCTTAAGCCCAAGTTCTTGTCAAAAGAAATAAACCTTTAATATTTGTTTAAAAATAGGAATTTTCTGTTTCATTTTACATTTTCCAAAGAGTAGGATGCCCTATTTTTCCTTGGCCTGTGTGAATTGAGTCCACCACAGTTCTCACTTAAAAACAGGGTAAGAAAGAGCTACCTAAGCCTACTGCTGCTGGTCCTGTGTCTTTGTCTCACGATATCATTAACAGATAGCAAAGAGCACACCAAAACTAGAACACTGCATCATTCATGTGACTGTTCACTTTAGAGACTCAAATCCAATCTGCAGGCACCATCTCTCATTGCACTGTTGCTCTTAGGTATAAATTTTGCTTTTCAATTAAAGGACAGGAAGAAGGATATGAGATAAAAATTGCATAAAGCTATAAATAAGAAGTAGAGGCTCTCATGAATCTGTTTTTCTTTTGTATCTCTCTGGGAAAATGTTTTCTATTACTGGTAACTGGATCAAAGGCACAGATTGGATGGGGCTTTTTCTGATGCATGTAGTCCAGAAGCACAATTTTTAAAAATATGTATTAGTTTTAATTCAAACTTGATGCTCACAGATTTTTTAAAACATAATTACTCTTTAGTTATCAGATATTCCTTTCATATTATATTTTTAGATAATATTTTCAACCCACCACTCCACTTATTTTTAATTTTACTTCATTAGCTCTTAGTTTTCTGGAAAGTGTGATCATTGCCCAACACTGGGTACAAATCTTTGCTATCAGCCTGGGGTGATTTCAGATTCATCAGCTGCACTGAGTGTTCATTGGAACTGCCCCTCTGCGAGCATCCCATGCTCCTCTTGTTCCCATTCTGTATTTTCTAAATTACTGAAGCACAGCTCCAATAAATAAGCCTACCTTAAAATCTGTGCCAGTCAAAATATTTTTCACAGTTTTATGTGGAGGCATACATTGTTTTTATGCAGCTGTCTCTTTCTGAACTAATTTTATTGCCATACATCAAGCTTTAAAGACCATCTCATGTGAAACTTTGCCAATGCTTTAATGGGCTTAAAGTGCTAAGTATTCTTATTTATTTCTCTGTATTTACTTATAGGCACTGTAATGACAAGCAAATGTATGATCAGTGGCACAGAAAGCAGTATATTCAGGCTGAACATACTGCACATGAGCACGTGCATTCTGTATAAGGAGTATAAGGAAATCCACAACCAGGGATAGCCCATGGCTGTCTCCTCCTCCATTCTGCAGGTTCTCATCTCCTCTGGGGAGCAGGAGTTGGTGGACCCCCATACCTGCTCCCAGTTCTCACTGTGAACTGCGAGCCAGACCTGATGCCCAGCTCTCAGCCCACACAATCCCACAGATCTGATTTGGCCTGGTAGGGGCAGAGGTGAGTGCTGAAAGCCAAGGGCAATTGTGGCACAGCTGCACAATTGCCCATGGACATCCCCAAACACGTGCACAGCTGGAGTGAGCCAGGGGAGAAGCTGCTTTCTGCCTCACAACAGCAGACCTGGTGCCAGAGGGTCACGCTCCACTCAGGCTGGGTGATGGAATTTATGCTGGAGGCAGGTGACCCCCATGGGATCACAGCTGCATCCTGAGACAGCTGAATAACTCCTCTTTTGGCAGATTTTGGTTTTGCTGCTGCTCTCCTGCTGTAGAGAGGTTGTTTCACTCAGCCATGGCTGGGTGAGTGGTGTCTCTCCTTCCCTCAGCAGCTGAAGGCTGGATCTGAAAATCTCTGCTCAAAGTGCAGGTGATCCCTGTGGCTCCTGCCCTCAGCCTCACACCCAGGATTCAGTTGACATTTGAAGGGGCACTGTCCTGGTGGAAATTGTCATGTTCTAAATGGGTATTTCAAATGAGAACAAATGCAGGAGTAAAATTAAGTTGTTGAGACATTTTAACTGAAAGAGGGAAAGAGAGACTTCAGATTGATAAAGCTGTAAAAAGCTGTTCTGTGCATGTCTTGGAAACCTGAAGCTCACAGTCATGCTGCAGAGATGTCCCTAATAACCTGAGTGACCCCAGGGAGCCAGGCTGAGATATGTGTCCAGTAGCATTCCCTCTGTGAATAAGGAGCCCCTGTCCCCTGGGGAAAGGCATTGTACTGACCTCAGCCTAATGGCTGAGGGCAATTGCATACATAGGATGTCATTTAATATCTGGGCCAGGGAAATAAAATGTCTAGAGGGTTTGATAGGCAGAAAAAATGGTCAGAACTATGGTTAAAAAGCAGCTGGTTCTATCTGCTAGGTGGCAAGATTTAAAGCTTTGCTGTAGGTTGGCCAGCACACTTGTGCAGCCACAGGGACCTGCTGAGACTCTCCTGGGCTGACTTCACCTGTAACTCTCCATGCCAGAGTCAAAGCTTTCTCTGCTTGTTTTTGGTTTTTCTTGTACCTTTATAATATTGGTGTCCATTTTCTCCTCACCTTTAAACAACTTCCAACATTTTCATCACATGTCTAACTGAATGAGAAGCCTCGGATGTGCCTGGAGCTGTATCCAGGGCTGTGCTCAGATGTTGAAACCACTGCCTGAAAATTGGCTTCCTATGTAATAAACCAGAGCTCAGTGTATGAAGTGTACGGTGTTGTAGATGTTCTCTCAGTGCAATTTCTTTGAAGAAATAAATTACCACAGTGTTTTGTGTTGGGAGAAAGAGTGTTTTGTTGTTATAAGTGACCCATAAAGATAACAGTTCCAGAATTTGGCACTTTACCTTCGTGGGTCTTTTTCAATAGATTTAAATGATGATAAAGGATTTCTTATTATAAAGGTCTCTGAATTACTTATCTAAATTATGAGTGAGGTGGATGTTATCCTTCAAAGGATAAGCTTTCTGCTTGCTGTGTTCTCAGACAAAGTATTTTCCAACAACGTGGTCTTCAGTGTTTGCCCATTTTTGCACTGTAATGAGATGTATGCCACTACAAAACTGCATTAAAGGACTTTTTAATGCAGTCGGGAGCCACAGCTAACAGGACTTCTATCAGTGTAAGTGCCATAGCTCAAACTGATAAAGAGCTAAATCCCTAACAAGCTCTAACTTACACAGGGAAATAGAAAGTAGACTTTCTCCATACACGTTTTAAGTACCTCATTAGTTCTCAATATGTCTACATGAGCTGAAAGTAATTGATCTCATTACTATGTATGTAAATGTGGCAAATTTCTTAAATTTTGCAACTTAGCTATGTTCAATTAACCGGTTTGTTAAAATATATGACTCTTCAATTAATTGTAGGGGTGAGAGCGTGAAAGGGAATGTAGGCATATGTTAGGGTCTAGAGGACAGAGATTCTGAGTCTCATCCAAATCTCAGCTATGGAGTTTTTGGATCTTGAAACAGCCACCCTCCACAGAGCACAGTGCACAGTAAGGGCTGTTTGCTGCTAGGGTGGGAGGGCAGTTGTGCCCTGCTGTTCAGGCAACAGGCTGGGTGGTGACTGCTTCAGTGGTGCTGAAGATTGTTCTCTGTGTTACTCAGAGCATTCTTCATGCTGATTTTTTTTCCTTCTGAAACTTGTCTGAAAGAGATGCTTTGAGAGCTGGGAGAGCCTGTACCTTCCTGCAGCATGTAGCCAAGTCTGCACTGGTACTTAAAGGGGTTTTGGTGGATCCTTGCAATGCACCTGTGGCCCAGGTGTGGGGGTGTTACTGAGGTGAGACCTCTGGTGCATGGGAGGGTGTGTAATGAACAGCCCTGGGGTACACTCTCTGCTCATTGGATTTCATCTCAGTACTAAGAGCAGTAGATTTGCAGGCTGGATTTCCCAAGCCTTCTGAACACAAGATGGTTCCCTGTAAATGCCTGCAAAATGGCCACAGTGTCCTTAAACAATTACAGCAAATTCCTCTACATCCTCTGCATCTGTGCAGTGCAGCAGTTTCTGCTCCCCCAGGGCTGAGATATTTCCTGTCCCCTCCAGGAGAGCCCAGCAAGAAGTGCAAGCTGGCCTAAGGTTTGTGAAAGGAGGTGTGAGGGGCTTGTTCACATGCACTCCTAGCCTTGAGCAGAGGCCTTGGAGGCAAAGTGACTTCTATGGAAGCCATACCATGATGGGGCTCTGGGCTGTGAACTCACATCTGGAAAGATCAAGGTACCTAGGGAAAAAAAGTCCACCCAGATAAAATAATTGGGCTAGAAAAATAAAACCATTTAAGGGAAAAATGTATGGTAGTGCAGTATCTGAGATATTGAAGTAAATGTGTTAAGACTGGGAAGTCCACAGTGGAGCCTGTTTAATACACTTTTGTAGAAGATCTGTAACTAAAATTGCAGTAGCTGCAACCAAGTAGGGTGATTTCTAATAGTCCTTGAGGTTTATTTGTTATGTGATGCTCACTGATAAAAAAATGAGCCATAAGGATGGAACAACTGACATGGGGTTTTTATTTTTACCTTCAGAAGTTCTTGACTTGCCTGGACACCACATTACTGGCTAAGGCTGCCCTTAGGCAAAGCTCTCCTTGTCTGCAGTGAAAGCTTTGCCATGCTCAGAATTATGAGATTTGGTTCTGCTCTTATTTCTTCCTCCAATGTTCCTGACAAACTGTTTTCCCCTCCTTAGAGCTTGTGACTTCTAAGAATTTTTTGACCAAAGTGATTTGTTCAGTTAGTTGCACTACATAAACCATACCTATAAATGCTTGCAGTATGCCCTGCTACTTCTTCTTCAATAATAAAAGAACATGTTCTTGTTCTATTAATTCTACCTTTCAGAGGGCAGGGGGTTATTTGTTTTGTGAGTAGTTTTGTGTGCAACTTTACCCATAAACCAGATGTTAACACAAGACTCCACATGTTTGTGATCATTAGACAATAATAAAAGCTATCACTCAATCACCATTTGGGAACAAGAACACTGGGGGCTCTGCTACCTGCAAAGCAATAAAATTATTATCTGACACGTTTACAATCCCAGAACTGGCAATCTGCTTTTACATAGAATAAGGTGTGTTGATACAATACAGTGTCCTGCTGAGCTGTTCATATATAACATTTGCATTAGATAATTTAGTTTAAATACACAGAGCAGAATTGTAGTTCTTATAAGTAAGAGAATGAGATTATCTTCAGATAGGTACTTCTGTAAATAATTGTGTCATTCTGAATTAATTCTGAATTTTTTTTTACCTGTTTTCTGTTAACCTTTGCCATTTTTGCCAAAGAGATTATAAAAGGCTGGATATTTGCAAACACTTGAGAACTATATTTCTATTTTATTTAACCATTATTTTTAACATGGAAACAGTATCAGCATATTTTCCAGTTTCCAGGGGGTTTTGAAAAGAATGATAGGAAACCATAAAACTCCTGAAAGGACTTTACCTTGGCTGAAGACTTTATATATAAAGAGATCAATTTTCTGATAAGATTCTCTGGAATGAAAGGACATTTTGTAATTTTAGCAAACATGAATACCAAAACTAGGGAAGGCTGATTGGGACCTGGAGCCTGATACAAACCTCATTATAGACTACAAAAAGTTTCCTGGAACTTTTATGGCCTTTGGATCTGGTCCTTTGATGTGTCTGGTAAGGTAATGGTTGAAATAGTTTGAGTGTTCTGGCCTGTTTCTCTGAATGTCACAATGCTGCCAATTTCTGTGGAAGGGCTTTAACTCTCTGGCAAGTCATTTTGGGGTGGGGGGCGAATGTTCCAGTGTTAGGAGCAATTACAATGTAATATTGCACCTCCTACCCGTGTCTGTTCAGCCTAACATCCATAATGAGAAGCAAAGTCTGGTTATCTCTGCTGATTACACAGTGACAAATAACTTCTGCACAATGCCCTGTTCTCATGGCACTGTCAGTGTTCAGCTGACACAACTTGCACAAAAGAGATGTGCTCTTGTTAAAAATTTCCACTGAAGGTGCCCAGCCTGGGGGCTGTGCTGGCTCTCCTGCAGGCTGTGTTTGCTGTGCTCTCATGGTGACCTCCTGCTCCCCCCTGGCTGATGGGAGGGTGAGGAAGGTGTGGCTGGGACATGAATTTTTGATCACTTTGGAAGGCGTGTGCATGTGTTACCCTGCTGTCCAAAACTGGTGCTGGTGATGCCTTTTATAATCAAATCTGGCATGTCAGGAAAATGGATTCATCTAACCCAAGACCAGTGACAATGTTCATAGGTGAATAGAACTCCAAAAGAATTCGTTTCAATTGCCTTTGTACAGTGCTTAGGTATTAAATGCAGTGATTTCATCAGAAATTCATGAGTTTGTTCATTTAGGAACAGAACTGGAAATCTACCGAGTTCAGTAGGAAGGTAAACTTGCTTCAGCACTCTTCTGTCAGGTCAGGGCTTCCCTTTTCTCCATGAACTCCCTGAGAAATGTCTGCATGAGTTCAAAGCATAATTTTTCTGTGGTTCTGTGGGTTTTAGTTCCAGGCACAGGCTGCATGGCTGCTTTTGGCCACATTAGCTGTATCATAATAAATGTTTTCTGCTCATCACCAGGAGTTAAGGATGGTGACCAGATCAGCTTTGCCCTGATCCTGGGCTTCCTCCAGCTGCTCAGCACTTCCTGCACCCTCCCTTTGCCAAAAATTTACCTCCAGTGCCTCCAGTGCTTGCTTTTGTGGGATGAGTTATTTCCAGCACTGTGGATGCTGCCCTTCAACCTCAACAACCCTCTAAGGCTCCCACAACTCATCTGCATTGCCTGGTGGGCGTTTTAACCCCATTAGCAGGTAGAAAGTGTAATTGAAATAGGAAGATTTCATTCAGCTGAAAATGTGCACAGACCTTCAATAAGCAGGTAGCCACAGAAATAAGGAACATGGGATAACCTGAGATAAACCAACGGGATAATTGTAAGTGGTGAAAAGCCCAGGGAAACAAGTTGTGAGCAGATAATTGATACAATAACTTTCTCAGTTATTTGCCTTGTGTATTACTCAGGTTTCTTTTTTTTTTTTTTTTTTAAATTACGTTTTTGTAGTTGTTGCTTGGTTGCTGGGTGAGTTTAACACTTTCCAACAAGAAGGGCTCCTGACAAGGAGGTGGATTGTATTGCAGGTCGAGGTCCTGGATGGCTGCCATGCAAAGTGGTTTAGACAGAGAGGCTCCCACTAAGTGCTACAGTAGTTGCAAATTGGCAGATCTTCTGTGTGTGGATGCCAAATAGCCAATTCCCACTTCACAATGTTGAATAATGAGCATTGTTTCTACATTCTTTCAAGAATAAATTCTGTTAAGTTGCTTGGAATGTAAATACTTCCTCTTAGAGAAAGTAATGATTTTAATTTGTTTTAATTCTATTATTAAGTCTGTTAATAAAAATGCCTATTTAAACTATTTAAGACATCCACTGAAATTCTACAATATTAATTTTATGGAAAACTTCCAAAGAACTCTATTAGTTTTCCTCCATTAAGATAACATTATGGACTTTTAATAGAGCTCTTGGCTACAGCAATTTTTATTGACCTAGTTAGTAAATGAATTAATGTTAGTCCCAGTGTCTTCAAAATATGTGATATACTTTAAAAAAATAAAGTTTAAAAAAAGTATTTCATAATTTATCCATTACAACAACTTTTACCACCCTTTGATAATACATATACATGCACTGGAATTTTAGGTATGATTTAGTTTTGCTTAAGACTTTCTGGACACCTCAGATAATGATTTTTCGTCTCTCCATAACCTTATTTTTTAAGTCAGGCAGAAAAATCAATTCTTATATGATCTCACCCACAAGTTGGTTCCATACAAATAAATCTCAGGATGGGATGTGTTAATTCTTTTAATAATGCTCTTTCTGCTCAATCAGATTGAATAAATGCACCTAGGTTGCCTACAGTGGTGGCTGATTTCTTTTTACCAAATTGTGCATGAACTTTAGCCATGGTTGTTTGCATCTTGCTTCTATTTTTGACAGAATTGTTTTTTCTGTAGTCTTGGACAGGGACTGCTCTGGTTTCCTCAGGGGTTGCACTGAGCTCCTGCCCATGACTCCGAGGAGGAGCTAATCCTTTTCCAAGAGCTCAGATCTGGTCTGCTCTGACAGCCCAAGCCCCTGCTCAGTCTGGGGATCTCAGCTGGCATCTCAGCATGGTATTCCAAGCAAAGGATCATGACTGACAGTATCCTAAATTCATTATGAAAACATACAATTCTTCTGGTCCTGGGGACGTTTGTATTTCTCTTGCACAGGCATTGGACGCACGTGACATTTGCATGCTCTTTAAAGCAGTGTGCCATTAATTAGTCAATCCAGTGATCCACTAATGAGAATTTTACTTGAAAAGTAAAAGCAAAACAGATTAATAATGTCTGAGTTAATAGTTAACTGAAGCTTATTCAAAGTCTGTGTCAGGTAGGTTACAGATGAACAATGTAACTTTTTTCCAAGGGCTATTTCTTATAAAACAGCACTGTCTTCAAAATGAAGAATGATTATTTAGGTTTGATTTGTTGTTTTTCAGTGAATCCATCCACATTGCATTTCATATGCTGGACTGTCATGTTCATATGAGTATGAGCCAGTAGCACATCATAGATTATTTGTGTAATGCAAGTCCTTTGTAATGATCCATCATCCTCAAATCTGACCATAAAACAAGAGGTAGCCAGAAAAGTGAATCTATATTGCTACCAATTCTTTGCATGCTGTTTTGTTTGGATACACTGGACAGATTACAGTCCCTGCCTTCCACAGCTGCCACCAGAGAGATGGATGCTTAGCCACTGTACAGAGTCCCACCAGTAATTCAGTAAGTGACTTGGGCTTTTCCTGAGTGCCCTCTTGAGGGCTTTTAAATTACCTGTAGGTTATTTACTGGGTTTCTGCATAAGAATCAAGCTCATTTCTGGCCACTGAATGCCCAAATATGCCAGAGTGACTGATTCCATGTTGTAGGAACTTGTGGTTTAGGTCTTGATCTCTTAAACACTTGCTACTTAATTTAGCTTTATTCCTGGGCACAAAGTTGCTTCAATTTCTTTTCATTTACAGCTTTATTGGATCTGTCTGATGAATGTTAAGCACAGCATTTATACATTTGGGTGTTCTGAGGTGAGCAAAACTCCATGCACAAGCACTGTAGATAAATCCTGTTTTGATATACCAGGATCTTCTTGGGAGTGGGCTGGCACAGGCTACAGATGATGGGCAAGGAAACAAAGCTGGATATGGAAAAGAACAAGGCTTAAATGTGTCACTGCTGTCGTTCTCTGCTTGAAAATGCCACTGTGGAAGCTATGTGTGAGCACTAGACCTTGCTAGTCTGAAAGCCTAAAGGTTGTGGAGATTTGTTAGTGGAGGTCAAGGGAGGGATGTTTATTTTCAGCACAGTTCTCACACTGACAACTTGAGAGTGAAAGGGATCCATGGATGTGTATGCTTGGTGATTTAAAGTAGCACTCTTGCCACTTAGTCAGAACTGAGTAATTTCTGGCCAACACATCTATGCCACTTTGCCACTCATGTATCATAGCTTCAGGCCTAAGAGCTAAATTTGAAATTGTTTTGTGTTTGTTTATTAATATTTTTAAAACAGCATAGCATGGCACAGTTATGTTTGACTTTTCAAAATATAAAACAATATGGTGATACTCATGGATCATTTCAGTCTGTGCTAAACCTCCTCAGGTAGGAGGGTATTTTTAGGGATTGACTTCTCTGCACTGTATGTAAAATACAGGGAGCCCATAAGGCAAATCTGACATACATATGTAGTGTGTGCTGCTGAGAGGTCAGGTCAGCTCTGCACTTGGGCAAACTTTTGAAGCAATGTTTGCATGGTAGATAAGTGATTCCTTTTGTGCATGTGTACTCCTTGTGTGGTTCATGGAGATTTCTGTGTATGCCACTTGATAATCAGTGGCTGGGAGACTTTTATGTGTAATTTCCCTGAACGGGGAAATAGAGGCTCCTCAAGCCCCAGAGCTCAAGGACCCTTTCACAGCCATAGTATCAGGAGCCTTTAAGCAATCTGACCATGCTGAGAACAAAAGCTGCAGTGTTTTCAGGGTTCCTCTTTATTTCCAAAAGCAGTGATTCGTCTCAGCAATGCATGCAGTCTTTGCTTGTCTTTTTGCAGGCTCTGCAACCACGCCGTGCTCCTTTGCACAGCCTTGCTACACTAGCTTAGGAACCTTTGCTGTTGTTTCTACCATCTGGAGCAGCCTCTGTGTATCTTTCTGCCTCATCAACTCCTCATCTTTTCAACTTTTTTCTTTTTATCTTAAGTAGATTTTCTCATCTGTGTATGCCTCTGTTTTCATATTTTTTTCCTCACTCTTTTATTGGCCTTGTTGCTCAGTGCCTTAATTTATTCATCAAACAGTGTCTTGACAGCACTTTACATCACTGTATCACAATACACACATCTACTGTGCATTCCCTGAATTCACTTCTTCCTTGTATTTAATGCTGTCCATCTGGGAATGCAGTTGGTATGAAAGGCAGTATAAGTTGTAAAGTTGTATTATATTGTGAGAGAGACAGCAGCATCTGCTGCTATACATAAAAAAACTCTAACTTTGCAATGCTTCAACAAAGCAAATCATTTGGGTTAGTTTTAAACAGGAAAAATTATTAAGTGATAAGATGTATACAATGACTTTAAAAACAGAACTTGAGACCTTTAAGAATAGGGGTCAAGGACAGGGTTTGTTAACTTTTGCTTTTCATATTTATAATCGGTACTAATATATATATATTTATATAGAATATATTTAAATTTATATTTGTACATGTGTTTGTATGTACATATATATTTTTAATATAACGCAGTATTGTTAAAAATCTCTGGTCTTGCAGCTCTGGGATCAAAGGAAGCCATTGCTTTCTTCTCTTTTCCTTTGGTTCATCTTTTTGACAATTTTGAAAATTGAAGCTTTCACCAGGGGAGCTCTGCATCTGACTGTCCTGGCTCCCAGGAGTGCAGGCTGCCTTTTACATCTGCACTTCTCTGCTGGAGTTTGCTGTTGGCACAACACCTGAGCTACTCTGAACCTGCTTGTCTCTCTTTGCAGGTAATCTGAATTCCTCAAGTTAGAAGACAGATTTGAGAAATGTACTTCATAAAACAAATACCTGTGGCTTTGTTTGTCCAAGTGAGAATTAAATTCAAAATTTGATTTTCAGAAATCTCATCAGTCAAATAACAGCACTAATGCTGTTCTGACCTCCCAGTAGTGCATTCCTGGAGCTGAAAGTTTCCACCTCTTCAAACCTCTGAAAACTCCAAGGTTTTCCAACACCCTCAGGATGGCACAACTTGTAGATGTTGGACTTTGATCTAGTGAGTCCCTTCTGCTGGCAGGGGGCCCTGCAGGGCTGAGCAGGATTGCTGGGACCAATCCATGTCCCAAAGTAAAGGCAATCACTATTTAAGTGTTCAGGGGACAAAAGCAGTTGAGAACGGTTTGTGCTCAGAGAATCCTGTTCCTGGTCATCCCAGGACTAACCTGCAAACCCAAAAGCTTGTGGATATGGCTAGACATTACTGTTTTAATGATGTAACCAATATCTGTTGATTCTGAGGTTTTTTCTTCACTTATTTAATTTTGCATCCTTTGTCCAAGCTGCTGTTTGTCTGAACTTCATAAGCTAAACTAGAACAACAAGAGACAACTATTTAAAGAAAGTAATTTAAACATGAGAGTGTTGGTAATAAAAAGAGTTCATCTGTGTAACAATATTACATTTGCCATTGTATTTGATTACTAATGAACACTGAGTATTCATCTTAGCAACAAGCAGAAAAGGGGAGGAAAGAGCTTTTGTATTAAATCAACTAAATGATGAAGTGAGTCAGTGGAGGCTGTTTCAGTGTTCAGAATGCAAAATGTGCAGCTCATAACTATGAAATTTACTGTACCTTTTATAAGCATATTTTGATTGTAAATGTGTGGGAGATAAAAATGCTTAGTTTTTAAGGCAAGATGGACAGCTAATTTTTTTAAAGCATGACATTAATGGCTAGAACTGTAATGCCCTTGTTACTCAATCTTGAAAAAGTTTACTTACAGTTCACATCTAATGGCTGTTTCATACCATTATCAAATGACTGATAGTCATTGCAAGCATTTTAGCAGCTTTCAGATCTGTTATATTTTTAATTAAATTGGCTGTGAATTGTGTAAGTAGCAAAGGTTGACAAACTAGCACTCAGTGCAGCATCACTGCTTCTCAGTGAAGCTGTCACAGGACATGCATGATCTTGATTTCTTTAAACACTTTATGATTTTTTTAATCTGTATCAGATGTTGACTTGAAACAATAAGTAAACAGCTCTGGAGAGCAGGATGGGATGTTGCAGAAGTTCCCCTGAGGTGCTTCCATGGAAGCAGCCTGGTTCAGAATGCATGGAGCAGCCTGAGCTGGGTGATGGCTGCGGATTTGTGGAGAGTGGTCTCTGTGCTCCAGGCCAAAGGACTTGTATGTGGTGCCCATGTGCATGCTGCCAACACTGTGCCCTGCTTTCCAGCTGGAAAATGTCAGTAGGGTCTCTGGGGCTTACTGTTATTGGAGCAACAGCCACTTTCCTCCCCTGGGAGCTGCAGATGCACCTTAAACACCGGTGGGCTGGTGCTTGGGCAGCTGCTTGCTTGCAGAATGAAGGATGAAAAATCAGAGGCTTTCCCTGTTACTGATGTGCCATTTATTTTAAAGTATGTTTGTTAGACGTAGCATTGCCTGTGCTGCCTTTGTCTCTTTCTGCAAAGCACCCTTTAAAACTGGTAGAGCAACACTGCAAACATAGGAGAATGTGACTCTTCTTGTGTTAGGCTGATTTGCAACGTCTCATTCAAAACTATCTTAGCCCAAAGTTCAGCCTGCCCAAAACCATGGGTACCATCAGTGGGATGTAATGCTGTGACTTTTAAGAGATTAGTAAATCCTAAAGAAAAGAAATTATTCTTTAGTATTTTGTTTTCAAATGTATGGGCCAAATCTTGAAAACTTTTTAGTTTGTCTTTACTTGGGCAAAACCCTATCAGAGAAAAAAGGCCTGGGGAAATAAAATTTAGTGAAGGGTCTGACTTCTCAAGCGTTTACAATTTTTTTCCCCATTTCTTTTGTTTTGCTGTGTCCCTTTCTGTGTACATATCACTTTCTAAGAATATCCTAACATATTCTAGAATAGACAGAAAGCTTCAATTTTTATAACAAATAGTGCAAAAATCATTGATTTTCATTGCTTTCTTAGTTTCTACTCTTACTTCACCCTTGTATTTGGTATCAGTGGGCAGCCACAGTTTGCTTAGAGCTTTGATCCAAGAAATGTGATATTTTCATACTTAGCAGGCACCTGATCAACTTCTCTGCTTGCTATGGGGCAGCTGATGGGGTAAAAGGCACTTGTTTCCCATCAAAGTGCTCTGCAGTGATTCAGCCAGGGAAAAACACTGGGGGAAGGTTCTTTAGGGAGCTGCTGTGTCTCCTCTTTAGAGCATCACCTGACAACCTCAGGCCTGGTTCAGGATAGCAGTGAAAATTCAGGCATATACAAACAGGGTTTTTTTTGAAGAACAGAGATACCTGAATCTGAATTCAACCTCTACAGAGGTTGGCTTCAGCCAATGGGGTCAGATCCAACCCTGCTTCACCAGGGTGGTAGTTTGTGCTTAAATGGATTAGCAGCCATCCATATCCTCTTGTTAGCATTGCAATTACAAATTAGTACAACATAAAAGCTTGGTATAATTGTGCTGGAAATGAAAAATATCTCTTTATGTTGCACATTTCACAGCCACATTAGCCTTGCAGAGTATTGTGACAATGATTACTTTTTGCTGAGGGGGAGAGAAAAAGATAAATGACTTCTAAATCACCACATGACTCAGCCTGCAAGCTCTGAGTTTATTTGTAAGACATTTATCTCCTTGTATACTCACCAGGAAAAAAAAATTATCATTTAATTAATAAACTTAATAGCCTGAGGTATTCTGATCAATAAGAAATAGTATAAGAACAGGGCCTGATGCAGTGAAATATTGAATTGTCTGCAGACAAACCCATGATTTTCTTTAAATCCGATCATACTTCTGCCTGGTTAGTTAGGGGAGCCTGCATGGTAAAGCACAGTGCTCTGCTGAAAATCAAACTGATAGACCAGCTTGAACAAAAAAATTGAAGCAGCTCCTTGTGCCTTGAAACAATTTCCCCTTTATGTTTTCTCTGTGTGACCTTTTGAGCTCTGTTTCCCTGCTGGCGCTGAAACACGGAACGAGCTTCCAGGGAAGCCAATGGATGCTGCAGAATGCAGCAGACCCTGCTTGGGTCAAATTCTGCTGCCGATGGGGCCTGGCTCTGCTGTGACATTAGGTCAGAGCCCCATTACAGCTCTGCAAATCCAGAGTTCCCATGCTGGCTGCAGGGCTTATCCTGGATAATGCAGAATAACCAACAGCAAGACATGCCCTGGCCTCCCGTTGGCGGCGGCTCCGACGTGAGCAGGGGGAGCTGCCTGGCAGGATGGGCTGTGTTTGCTTTCCCTCAGCCCCGTTATGATTGCACTCCTTGCCAAGGCAGACAAAGGCTGATCTAATGCTTGCTGGGGGAAATAGGCAAATGTGTCATTTCTTTCATTCAACCCGCACTAAAAATGAGTCCTTAAAGAAAAGAGCTGTGGAGATTGGGCTTTGTAGGCATGCAGAAACAGCAGGAATTTTTCATTCCAGTTTGCAGGGCAGCTTTACAGTGGCAGATAGAAGTGGAGGGAATACACCTTCTCTCCCAGACAGATGCAGAGAATTAGCTCCACATGTAATTCTGACATCTGTGGTGAACGTAGTATGGGGTTTAACTGGAATATGCTTTTTGAAACAAGAAGAAACAATACTGTGGACACCATAACTTGATTAGGAATTGGTTCCCAGTTCTTGCTTCCTGCATTGGAAATCCCAGACACCCTCATGGTTTTCCTTTCATCATTTCTGGATTAGGTACCTTGTGCTGGATGCTGCACAGCATCTGCTTGGGCATCAGATGAAACTGAAAGTGAGAGAAAAAGAACAACATCATGGAGGATTGGAAAATACACAAAGAAAAGAAAGGATGGCCAGGATGGTGGTGGATCTCCTTCAAGAGCTGTAGTTAAAGTCTGACAAATATGCTGGTCTCAGTGTAGTTGTGGCTGACACTGAATATCTGGAGCAGAAAGGAGCATTCTTCCTCTGGAGCCTGCTTCACCCCTTTTGTTCTCTGCCTTTTTGAAGCTCCAAAGTGAGATGGAAATACTAGAGTCAGGATTATTCACCTTAATTTTCACAAAATTAATGTAATTGTGTAATTAATGTAAATTTTGCCAATTATGATCCACTAATTTATCCTGTGTTAATCACAATATTGAGTTTATATACAAAGCTGTCTTGTTTGGATGAATGGAAGCTCCTCCCTTTCTGTGCTGCTTTTATTAGCAGTGATTGTTCCAGTTTTCCAGATTGTTGTGTTAAACCTTGCATTTCCCTGTGCTGAGAGAAACAATTATGGAAGACCTGCAGACCCCAATTATCACTGCAGGTCAAAGGGCATTTTTTTGAAATGCTTATGAGTAAACACTGCAGGATGTGGTTATTCCTTGCTGGGGCTCTTTTTACCCTTTAAGCACCATGCATACTTCCTATATTTTTTATAAAAAAGATCAAATGTTCATTAGTAACAACTGAAACATGACAGTGGTGAAGTGTGATAATGAGAGAAACTCTGAAGGTGCAAGAGAAGAGACATTAACAATGAAGGAAATGTTGATTTCCTAAGATTTGTCAGAATGTTTGGGTTTGAACTAGAAAATAGTATTTTCATGAAGAATTTCATCTAATGTCTCATATTTTTTCCCTAGTGTTAATCCAGCCCTACATGCAATTTTCTGACTCACATGATGACTTAATTTCTTTCTCTGTGAGCATTCAGATGTCTTCACTCAATCACTTTAATTAAAGCAGGAGTCCTTAGTCTCACATGTGGACAATGAGTAACACAGCCAGCTATGCTTGTTAGGCCCAGAAGGGTTTTTTTTTTAATTATAGATGTGCCTACAGGTATTCAGTGCAATCCCATTTTAGTATGTAAGAAATGATCAGCTTAAGTGAGTACAAACAGCTCTTAAGCATTGAAAGAAAACTTAAATGCCCTGCTGAATGGGGATGTGAATCAACTTCAGATTTACTGGCAAATTTGTCTAGAGAGAATGTCCTTCCTATCTAGGATCTTATTACATGAGCTGGAGATTTTCCTTTTCCTACTGGTGCCAAAATCAGCACAAAATCTGTCTTCACATCACAAACTACAAATTGACACACACTATTTTTCTTCCTTTAGCTTATTGTCAGCTTTTCCCACTCCCTTTATTAAAGAATGAACATAAGATACTTCTCAATTTTAATTTTCAGGAGGCTCTTTAGGTGTGAACTGGGATTTTTTTTTTTTTTTCAGTAACAGATTTATCCAAATTTTTATGGATGTTCTAAAACCCCAGAGATGAGTTGAAAGGATCAAAACTCTTGGCTTGACCTGTGCCACTGAAATAATCCCTGGGAGAGAATTTACAGCTTTCCTAATGTTCTCAAGGCTAACTCCTGAAATGTCTCCAGTTCCTGGGCACTATCATCTGCAGCAAACTTTTAAGGAAATAAATATGAAATTATCAGCTCAGACAGTGCCAGTAAGCTGTGATAGGAGGCAGTGAATTGCTACCCTGAGGGCTCTCTCTGGCTCTGAGGCAGCTGAGAGTCCTGCCAGTGCTTTTCTGGAGGCAGGATGGCCCTGGCTGGGCAGGAGAAAGTGTGGAAAGGAGTCTGGAGGGTGCATTTGCTCAGGTGGAGCATCACACAGAGGTTTGGTCCTGAACACTTGCTCAGGGATAAAAGTGCCCATTTCATGTAAAGAATTTCTCCCCAGAGGGAGAAGGATCCCCTTTGGCTGAGGGATCAGAGCCACTCCAGGAGCCCAGAGACACTTGACAAAGAGTATGAGTAAAATCAGGCTTGAAACAGGTTTTGACATAAGAACAGATTCATGCATAAATGCAGTGTGGTGTTGGTTATAAATGGATGAAGTGGAAATAGAATGTTAGCAGAGAGTTTATTTTTAACTTCTATTTAGACTTTCCAAAGTGTTGTATGTGATAAAAACCAAGGGCTGGTAAAAATTCAGGTAAGGGCAAAATGTTACAATATTCAGTATTCTCTGAGAGTAGATAAAATACCAGAGAAAAATGGTATTGTGTGGTAATGTGATAAGAAAAAAACTTACTCCATCTAAAAATGTTAGTTTATAATGTTAGCTAAATTAAGCAGTTATTGATTTTTAATATATGTTCTCCTCTTACTGGCATTTTTTTTAAAGCTCTCAGAATTTATTATGGAATGCTCTCACTTTGAGTGGCATAGTGAAAGATACAGGCTGTGCAGCATGCTGGCTGTTCTGCCAGTAAAGTAAACAGCACTTCAGATAAGATTTGGGCTTGCAGCTTCTCTTAATGAGAACATCATCTTTCAGGGCACGGATTTGCTCATGTAACCAAATAGGCCATGCATGCCCCTATTTATTATAAAAATTAATATACAAAACAAACTCTATGTATCTATATGGGCAAGCTATATTATTCCTGTGTCCTATCTGCATAACTTAATTATAGCAGTGCTCAGCAGCTCAGAGAAGGAATGGCAGTGAAGCTCTGTGGCATCATGTGGGTGCTTCAGCTGGAGAAGGAAAATCCTGATATGAGAAGCAGCCCTGTACTGTATCCCCACTGCCACACTCTGCTGGCAGTGCTCCTCTTCACAGGGAGCTCTAGATGATATGCACAGCACAAAATGCTTAGCTCTACACTGAGGTTAAAATCAGTATGGAATAGAACATAGGAATTGGTGCTGTGTGGTATTTGATGATAAAATTAAATTGGATGCCTGTAAGAGGAAGAACAGCTATGCCATATTGCTGCGTGGATGCTGTTATCTTACATGTGTGTTCATTTTTCTTAATTCTAAAATAATGCTGCAAACATGGAGTGAAAAGGAAAATAACGTCAGATTTATAATCTGTTCACAAATGCTGCTCCTTTTACCACAACGTGATGCAGAGCAGGAGCTTCCTCACCATGTTTCCCCATCAAAGTGGGAATGATATTAAATGGCACTGTATTTTTATAACATTCACCAGGAAAAACAAGGAAAGTAGAAGGGAAGAGCCATGAGGCCCAGCAGCTGCCCTGCTATTGAGGCTGGTCAGTGGCTTCCTGGTCTCAGAGGCATTTATAACTCTGTGAGATCTCTGTCAGAGATCTGTCCTTCTACCAGTGCCACACCATAAACAGGCTGTACTATACAAAAGTTTTCTTTATTTTGCAATAGCTTTTTGTGTAATTGTAGTTCCACAGTGGCCTAAAAGGCAATGTGTTCTCTTTCCAGACCTATCAATAAATCTGTATTTTTCCAGTTTTTTCTTTTTAAATTAAAATAATTTAGTTGTACCAATTGAGTTTTCTTTCCTAATATAAAACCTTCAACCAAAAAGCATTCTTTAAAAACTCTAGAGATGAGAAATGTAAACTAAACTTTAAAATTTGCTAATTGTAAATCCCTTTGTCTTTGGATTGCTGCATCGCAGATCAATTCCAAGTAATTATTATGTGAAAAATGTAGGACTTTTTGGTTCATATGTGTATTGAAGAGATGCAAAGCCAATATTAAAAGAATTTTAATTGGTTTGAGATAGTAGCAAGAAATGATTTTCATTCATTTGTAGAATCAAAAAAAATGAAAGTATCTCAGCTATTAAATTTGGGAAAGGAGTGCGTATTTCAGTACTGCAGTTACTGATGTGTGAAATACAGAAAAATGTTAATTGAGGTAGGCTTGTGAAGTGAAATTAGTTGCAAGTGGACTGTAGATGAGCAAAGGGATTCTTAGGGTGTTGCACCTCAGCCATACTTTGAGGTTAATTCATTAGAGATAATTGGAATGTTAAATAGTTTTCTATAAGGAATCGCTGCTACAGTGGTCTAACACTTTTAATCTGATTGAATGAAATGCTAATTACCAATATTCAGATTTATGCTATGCTTATTTATGTACTTGCCACCCTTATTACTTCCTTGACTACTGAATATTTTCTGTCAAGGGTGACAGCCCTTCAATCATCTGAAAATAAGGGCTTGAAAGAAGGAAATTTCAGCAAGGGCTGCCTGTCCTGTCTCTATCCATGAAGTCTGTTAAAACACAGGAGCAGCTGAGCAGTCTTTCAGTGTTTCACAGCTGATTAAATCCTCACCAATACCTCCAGAGCAAATGCAATGCCTTTGGTGTGGTTCTGTGTGTGGGCTTGACAGCACTTATGCACCATTGCACCCAAAATTCCAACAAAGAGTCTCTTGGCATAGACATGAGTGGGTTTGCAGCCTGAGCACCCAAATGTGGTCTGGGTGCCTTTGGGACCTAACAGGATTCGTTGCACTCCAGTCAGCAGGACAGATCCATGGTCTTTGGAAGCAGGGAGAGGAGGTCTGCTCTTCCTGGCTCTGTCCCACTGGCAGAGGCCACTCAGTGTGGGGGGACACAGTGTCCATGCCCTCATCCAGGAGTAAAACAAATCAAATAATGCAGGATATATTCTCCACAGAACACCAAGGTGAGCTGTCAGGAATGAAGAGAAATGCTGATTTACACCAGAAAGCCAAATACAAACCCATAGCCTGTCACAAATTTTCTTTTCTCTTTCCTTTATTTATGACTGTGACATAAGTGTCCTCTGCATCTATTTACTCTTACCTGGGGTCTCAGGCTTGCATATTTCATTTGCCCAGATGGGCTGCATCACTCTGTGAAGGATGATCTCTCTGTGCTGGAGAGGTGCCTGTGCCAGGTCCCATGCATGTTATCTCTTATTTATTGCCTCCCTGGCGACAGGCTGTCGCCAACAGGCGGATAATTAGAATGGCTCAGGATGGAGACCTGGGAAAGTCTGAGTACTTTCATAATTAGCCCATAAATGCTGTAGGTTTGTGCTAGAATCCTCTACAATTTCCGCTATCAGAAGCTCAAGGTTCTTTCTTCAGTGACATATTTATCTTATATTCTTATAAAAGGAGGAAATCCTTGTATTATGGATCTATTCTCATTTGTATTGACTTACTTTTGATGGCTTCCTATTTAAAACAGACAGCTTTTGCTTTTGGAGAACCTTGGAGTCATTCAAAGAGAAAAACAGTCCCTCTTTCTGCTTGTGCTCCCACCCTGTACAGAAAGAGAAAAAGCAAAAGGAAAAAGTAAGAATAGGAGAAAAGTGTTATCAGAAACAGCTAAACCAACAGCATAATCTGCAAGTTCTGTGCGTACTGTTATGATATCTGAAACGTAATTATCAAGCTTAAGTTAATTAGACTAATGCTTAAAAAATCTGGCATGGCAGATTGTGGTAAGTAATTATATATCCCGATTAAAAGATGTAATATGCAGTGAGCAAAAGCAAAAAGAAAACTCCATTTGATACAGCCAGTGAACACAGACAATTAAGAAGTCAAGTAGATGAGCACCGACAAAGATAGTGAACTTTGTGGAAGATGATGGGCAAGATGCCAATTTTTCAGTGGAACAGATTTTGCATAGTATCAGTCAAACTTTTGTTTTATGAAAATCTATGCTACTGTTTCCTAACTGAAATACAAGAAGGGCCACTTGCTTTTGCATTAGGGCTAGCTGACATGAATACAAGGGAATGTGCAAACAAGAATGTGACATTAGAGCACTAGTTTACATATATATAGAAGTTGTGTAAATGGCTTTTCTTAAAAGCAATTCACAAGATGTCATATGAGAAATAAAGCTGTGAAGACAGTGTCTTCTGCAATTAAGTTTAATAATGATTATGGGTCAGGATGAATGGGGAGAGCTTGTGTGCCTTCGTACCACACAGTATGTGCACAGGAAAACCCTGAAACACACTGAGAACATGATCTTTTTTTTTAACTTTTGCTTGAAGAAGAAAGTTTTGCTTGAAGAAGAAGATAGTTTAAAGAAAAAAGACCTTAAGAAATGAAAGAAATGTAACAACAGACCTGTGAAAGAAGTTCTGATGGCAACTTCAAAATGTGTCTAAATAAATAAAATTATTTTGCAAGTTCTCCACAAAGTGTGACTGTACAATTGATTCCCCAATCAACTCCCTCCTGAAGGAGGAGTGAGAAACCTGCAAACCTCTAGTCTGGTAAATTCAGGTGAAGCAAGTCCATGCATGATCCATTCTCACAGCATTTAATCCACAAGTTTTTGACTGCGCTTCTGGAATAACGTATGAGCTCTTCTCAGCAGAGCCACGTGTTTTATTCATATCTGCTGGAAATTGCTTTCATTTCCGTTGATCTCATTGTTTCCTAAGGCATGAACAAACTGATTGAGCTGAAAGCATACAAAATTACTTTTTGTCTCTGAAAATTGGGAGTCTTTGGGTTGCTTTAGGTTGTCTTTGTACCTTTCCTACCCTTCATCCTGCATGGTCACGTGCTCCCCCCCCAAGCACTTTGGGATTTTCTGTAGCTCTGGAGCATGTCCTGTGGATTATGCAAAGAGAAGGTGGTGATCTGCTGCCAGGATATCATCACCAGAACAGAACTTGCAAAAATATTGCAAACTAAAAAAGTTCCTGTGACTGTTCAGATGAGTATTTCTAAAATATCTGTGCCCAAATGTTTTAATATTAATTCTGTCCCAAAGCAATGATATTGAAGTCTACATATTAAATAATAATTGTTATGCAAATGCTATCAGTTTATGATTTCTACATAGAAACATGGGATGTCTAGGTGATTTTAGCATGAGCAATAGCAACAGTTTTTTCCTAGGCAGTTTAATAATATTTTCAATGTATTTTCATCAAAACCACCTTTCTTCATGTAGAAGCTATCAGCCTCAATTAACTGCCAGTCTATCCAGCTAAAATTAATTCTTCCCAAATTCACAGTCCCTTCACTTAAATTAATTTCAGAATATTCTATTCCATGTCCATTATGCCATCCTTATTTTTCTGTATGGGCATTATGTGGGTACAATTTACTCCCCAGAAGAAGGATTTCAACAGAAGGCCAACACTGCAACACAAATATATCTTTGTGATGTTTGTACAATAGGGAAAACAATTACATGGGCAAAATCTCCTGTGATGTCCCTTAATTGGACAACTTCCTGCATAAACTTTACAGCAATATTAATGGGCTGGAAAAACTGGAAGAGGTGATTGACCATCTGAAATCTCCAATTCTGCTCCCATATATGGGTCTGGTACCATCCAGTGCCACTGGATCATTGAAATGTGTGAGACTCCACTGGTTTTAAAAACTGTTCTAGATATTGAAGATTTGCTTCCCCTTTACTGCTTCTACTTTAAGAGATGAATTTACAGACTCTGGGGCATTTGCCCTTGATAAAACTTGTTTGGTTCTTATCCCACTAGGTCAGTGGAATATCAATAGATTCTTAATGCAGTCTGTCTTTTAGAGTTTCTTTCATTTCTCAGAGCAAAAGTAAATGTCATTCATATTGGCAGGTTGTAATGGGAACATTGAGACAGTAGTTTTTAAAAATATACACAATTTCTTTTAAGTAGTCTTTATCTCTCTCTTGTTTCTTCAATGTGTCTATAGCAATTACAAGGTTAAATATCCCTTAAGATGGTAGAAAAGGTCATTCTGATGTCTTTTCTACCCCATGCCTCAGTGAAATATTCATGGTACAGCTCAGGTATTGGGCTCAGGTTTAATGTTTCGTTGCATTACCATCTGTTTTGTTGTTGCAGTTGTTGCTGTTGTTTTTTCTCTTGGATGGGGGTGAGGGAGCATGGAGGCAGCAGTGAGGGATGCTGGCATATGATTCCAGACCTGATGGAAAAGAGGAGCAGTGAAACTGCAGGAGCAGAGTAGCTCCTTTGATCCAGACTCTTTTCTTTTTTAACATTAAAAGTCCTTCTGGTGAAAATCTGCCATTATGCATGTGGCTCATCAGCAGTGGATGTGGTAGGCTCTGTGCCTCCTCAAAAGCTATGAAGCCACATTAAAGTAGTCTTTTATATTATCTGCAAAGTTCATTTGTATGACAGCACAGACATTGAAGCCCAGCTCCTCCCTGAGCCAAATGGCATTAACAAGTTCCAAGGGTGTGTGCAGCAGGGATTTCCAGGGTGCTGCAGTGGCTCAGTGGCAGAGGACAGCACAGAGAAAGGATGAACCTGCAAGGGGATGCAGAGCACCAGGTGCCCAAGTGCCTTGGCCACAGCCAGCTGCCACCACCCAGCTGTCACAGACCTGGGGACACCACAAGGACACAGAGACCTGGGCAGGGAGGGTTTCTCTACAGGGGGTTTCTCACGGGTGAGTTTTAAGCTCTTTCATGACTGTTTTTACTGTAATGAGAGTGTTTGGCCCATAATGTCTCACCAGGATTTTTCAGATGCTTTTTGATCATCTTGCTCTTTTTCAGCATTTCCCTCTTACTGCTGTTGATTTAAATGTCATGACATTTTAAACATGACTTATTATAACTAAACAGTATATAAAACAATATGCTGCATAATAAATGCAGCCATATTTTTTTGAGTGAATGTTAAATGAGAGCAATTTATTTCTCAACCTATTTTACTACCTACTTACTAGAGGGCATTGGCTGCCTAAATCCCAGGGAGGCAATCTTGGTGGTGAAGTAGCCTTGCACATGCAAGGCTGAAAGCTAAAGAAGTGTTTGGGGGATGCCTGGGGGAAAAGGCTGTCCCAGGAATGTAGCTTTATCCAGGAGTGCTGGGATCCTGAGAACTGTGGGGAAAGCAGAGCAGGCAGGATCATCCTGGGGAGGTCTGTTGGTGGGTGAGAGGTCCCGTGAGAAGCACACACAAAATCAGGTTGTGAAGCCCCTGAGGTTCACCTCAAATATGTGGTACACTGAAGTCTCCTTGAAATCCTTCTACAGTCAGTGGAGGGAGTGACTCAGAGCATGAGTTACTCCAGAACACATTGATGGAATGTTTTCATCTTCATTTCACTAAGTGTTGCTGAGGGTGAGGAATTTTTTTAATAGGAATAAGCTAATTTCTCAAAGAAGAAGAAATACACTCTGACCACTATGGGCTCTTCCTGCACATCTCAGAGATGTGGTGAGAGAGGTGGAACTCCCCCCTGGAGATGAGGGCATGCTCCCATTCCCCTTCGTGGTGAACTGGCTCTGTGCCAATGCCACAGGACCTGCAGCTGATATCCTTTGTGCTGGCAGAAAAAGACAAAGAAAGCAAATAAACCAAATCAACCTCCTTAACACACATGTGTTTTCCTTGGCATGCCATGAATCTTATTGAGAGTATGGCAAATATTTGTCTAAAGTTAAGAAGATTACTGAGGGAAGTTGTGACTTTGAAACTTACTGCAGTGGGAGCCAGAATACATCAGCCTGATACAGGCACCTCGAGGTTATCTCTGCTCTTGGAGTGGGACATGCACATCTCTGCTGCTCTGACCTCTTGGGAAGAGGCTTTCAGTCAAGTAATACATGCACCTGCATGAAATTTTTGAATCACTGACTCTATCCTTGATTAAAGTGCTTTTCCTTGATTAAAAATAGCCTTTTTCCAAATGAGTAATGTTGCATGGCAGGCTGTGCACGCAGGATAAGATTTCCTCCAACATTATCACACTGATGACATTGCCATTTCTTAGCCAGGTCTCTGTGTGACACATTTCTCATGTGTAGACAGCCCTCTGTAGCCAAGGCCATGAGGAAGCTCCCCACAAAAATCCACCTTCTCTTCCCAGGTGAGGAAGACTACAGAGGTGTTTCTAACATTATCTGCTAACTAGGAGGATAATGGGCACGGTGAAAATGTATCTAAACACTTTGATATATTCTTGCCTGGATTCAAATCAGGTTGTAAATAACATTTCCCCAAGTCTTTGGCAAGACTTCTTACCCCAGTAGATATTCCTTCAAGTATCTTCTTTATAATGTGCTCACTTTCCAAGAATTTTATCTCAGTTGGAGCCAAACTGGAAGTCTGTCAAGATCTGAGCTCTTCAGAGTGCAATCTACATATTTCACCGAATGGCAAACGTGTTTTCCATGCAACTGTCGTTCTGCTTGTGAGCTTACTTGTCTTTTATATTTTCAAAAGCAAATTTCTTAAGATTCCTTTTATATTTAGTCTTTTTTTTTCTTATCACTATTGTTAGAAACAGTGGTTTGCAGAGTTTACTTTAGCAAAGCACTTTAACATGTATGCTTAAGGGTTTTACTTAACCTTTATGTGTTTTCATAAAATTCTCTTCATCTAAGTGCTAAATAGGGTGCAGTTATTCATATGTGAAGTGTGGGGTTCAACTCTTTCCCCAAAGCACAACAATAAAACTGAAAAAAATATTTGCAATCACTATGACAAAGAGTCAACAGGAGGGTAAAGAACCACCACTCTTTAAAACACACTTTTGATAAACTGAGGTTTCCAATGGAATATATGCTTTGCAGCAATATCAGCAGCTGTGAGGTAGCAGCATATTTCATTCAGAAGCAGTAAAACAATTGGAGAAGGATTTTCCAGTAGATACTTTAAAAATTGTCTCATATAAAATGCAGATAATTTAGGCTTTTTTCCCATCTCCTTAAATAATTCAGATTTAATGCAGCATGTAAAACCCACCCCAAAATCAGGGATTTCTGATTCATGCAAACGCAGATATCTGTATGATATAGAATCATAAGCAAAGTCAGCAGATGAGAAAATTATAGGATGTGGATTTTTTCTGCAGTGTTCACTGTAAATTAGAGCAATTAAATTACAGCAGTTTTGTAGCTGTAATTAAATATGGAGACGGGCCCAGAGATGCAGAAAGCGCTGAACTGCCTGAGCTGCTCAGGCTGGGAGGGGGAGCAGAGGGAAAGGGGCTTGGAAAGGGGTCCTGATCCCACAGCAGCTGCTGGGGGCAGAGAGGCCTCCAGCACTGTATTAACACAAAGTCTGGTGGGTTTTCTGTGTGGTCAAGGGGGAGCCTGCTGGGCTTGTTCTCTGCCTTGTTCTTGCCTCTCCTGGGCCTTGAGCAGAGCTGGGCTGATGCTCAGCTGGGAGACAAGCCCAGGGCTGGGAGCTGCTGCTGTGATTTCCCCCCAGTGATTTTTCCCAGGTAGGGAGAACAGGATGTGTAAGGCCATGTGATTCCAGCATCCCTGAGAAGCTGCTTTGTGAAACTGCTGTGTTTCATCCATTATTCCTTCATTTTACATTGCAAGTCAAGTCGAGACTTGAGGCACAGCTGAAGGCAAATGGGATGGAGGCAGGAGGCTCAGACTGGCAGAGGAGGGCACCTACCAAAAAGCTCACACTCCTTTCAGCAAGACAGCAGAGAGTGAGGAAAGGCTGGAGCATAGCAGGAGGTACAGATAATAGCAGTAAATGCTGCATTTAATCACATTGTGTGGTGGGGTGGAAATGAAGTCTTACTCTGAGGTTATAAGCGAAATACAAAGAGAAGTGGAAGGAAAGAAATCACTGGGGGAAAAGAGCAAGGAGGTCAAGACCAGAGGGAGCAGGGTAAAGAAAACAATTCAGGAGTTAAGTTATAAAAGCAGTAGCAGAGGAAGCTCAGATGGCTGAAGCCACCACCAGGACCAAGAGGCTCCCAGATTCACCAGAGGGCTGAGGAACCACAGCCAGCTCAGCCCTGGAGTTTTCCCCCATGGGGTGGATGCTCCCCCACAGCTGCAGTGCAAGAAGAGGAGCAGGGGTGTGCTCTGGAGTGTATTGGTCACACAACTCTGCTGCCATAAGGGAGCTGGGGGAATCAGGGTGTAGCAGCAGCCCTGGGATAAAGTTTGTCTCCAGCCTCTGGAAAGGGGTTACTACTGGTGAGACGAAATTAGATTTTCAGCCTCCTCATGGTTCATGTGTTAATCTGATGTTGAGATATCACTCTGAATATTTCACCACACTGTAGGATTTACCTATAGAAAAGATGCCTGGATATCCCAACGTGTGTTGGTAATAATGAACACCAGCAGCTGGGTAATGCCCAATCTCTGATTCAAGCCACTGGCAAAAAATTCATTCTTTTTTTTTTTTGGTAGCTGCTGGTTTTGATAATACTATATTTTATAATTGCTGAAGCAGCTGAGTTTTGTTATGTTGCTGCAGTTTTATGTAATTACTCTCCATCACTATAATTTTTCTTTTAGTTAAATGCATTGGAGGTTATAAACTCTTAACTAGCAACTATAAATATTCATGGGGAGTGAGAATAGTTCTAACTACTATAAAAGCTTTTTCCTAATAATTTTGGCTAGTGCTCTGTATTTAAACAGGTTGCTTTTCTGATGGTGTTATGGCATAAGTAGAGAAAAAAAATAATATACATATCACTTCAAGCAACAGCCAGTCATACACCCAGGTCCCCTATAGTCTGCTGTGCTGAGAATTCTGGGCTCCTCCACAAAGGGCAAGAAGGGGAGGTCCCCCAGTGTGAATGTGCCATAAAACAATATTGTGTTTCCCTTAAGAATTGCAGTGATGAAAACATAGACAATTCTGCAGCACTAGCAACTTTAATAAAATAACATAAAGCACAGCTGTCAGGTCTGCCAGCATCTCACACTGGGAGACATGAGTGAGAAAATGAACACTTTTCACAAGCAGAAATATTCAAAGAGCTCCACTGTTTACATGTAATCAAGACTGACAGTCATAGATTATCAGTGGAAGAGCATTTTCTGCTTGAGGTGAAAAAAGAGGATAATTTATCAGGAAGCCCAAGAAGTCAGACATCAGTAATGATCTGCTTGAAGAAGGGCATATCTTAGAAATAGTGCATTTATTTGTACTGCAAGGCAAGAAGATGTTTGGAGTTATAAACACGAGTCTGGGTGCTTGAAGAATGTTGAGCAGATACAGGGTGTAATTTGCTGGGCAACTGCGATTAGAGAACTGACTAATGTGTGTCCCAGTGCTTGTTCAGAATATGAAAAGAAGAATTTAGCATAATAGAGAGTGTCTAAAAGAGCTGCTCATGCTCTCTCATCCCGTTCCCTCCTTTTGGAGTTATCCAAGCCATGCTGAGGGCATTGCTCACCTTCCTGTTGATGCTCAGGATTCAGAGACACTCCTGTAGTGAGTGTCTACAAACAGGTTTGGTTTCAGAGAATTTGGGGGTTTCGGAGTTTTGCAGTAAAACATTTTGTCCACCTGGTGCAATGCTTTTGCATCACCTTCCTCTTATGAAAGCAGGCCAAGTAGCTGCTGCTTTGAAATGGTAACTAATTAGGAGCCCTACAGAAAAGGTTTTACAGATTCACCTTGCCTTTGTGTGCACTGAGTTTGCAGAAGCAGAATTGTTGTACAGAAAGTATCACAAACTTCAAGCTAGTCTGTGTTTGGATATATCTGAGTAAGGATGTCAGCTCAACTTATCCAGCTTTTACTGTCTGACAGGGGTAGGAAAGATGGATAAATCACTATTTTTATGGATGGATATCTGGCAAATAGAGACACTTTTTTCCCCTTTAGCTTGAGCAGAACCTTGGAGTGTTCTCAAGGTGCAAGGGAGTGCTGCTTCCTCAGTTTAATCCAAACTTTCAATACAAGTCAGATGTTTGCAAAGATTCACAGCTGGGACTTGGATGTGTGTGTGAATATGAACACACTGCAAGGCACAGAAGTCCCTAAGAAACAAGTATCAACTGTTTATCCCTCACCTGAATTCTAAATCAGTACAATTTATAACTGAAATATCTATGTTCTCCTCTCCTAAAAGCAGCTTTACAACTTAGCCAAAATACCATAGAGACTGTCTTAATCTCTCTTAATTAAAACAAACAAAAAAATTTTACATAAAGTACAATTTTACATAAAGTATAAAAAAGTAAAAAGTAGCTTTAGGTTAGAGAGGCCCTCACAGGGAGAAATGAACCAGGCTGAAATGTACTTTACATAAGAACACATTAAATAACCAGGTGAGACCAAACCCATCCATGATCACATTCCCTTGTCACCATTAGGGATCCCTAGCAGATCCTGGAGATCTGAAGAACCAGGAAGGTGCAGAGGTGGACCTGCATTGTGCTTTTCAGCTTCCATGGATTTGTAATATATGCAATCCATGAGTTAGAGCTTGTATCAGCAACCTTTATTTTGTCATCTGTTTTTGGTACAGTTGATCTTGAACCTGCAAAATGTTTAGCATCCAGAACACCATGGAATGTTGTGGGGTTGGAACAGACTGTAAAGATCACCTAGTCCCAAACTGCTTCTGCCATGGACAGGAGGGACACCTCCAGGCTGATCAAGGCTTTATCCAGTGTGGCTTTGAACACTGCCAGGGCTGGGGCATCCACAACTTCCCTGGGCAGCCTGTGCCAGCGTCTCACCACCCTCACAGTAAAAATTATCTTCCTAATATCCAACCTAAATTTCCCCTATTTCAATTTGTACCCTTGTCCTCTCACTGCAATTCCCAATGAGAGCCCCTCTCCCTTCCCTGTGGGCCTCCTTCAAATACTGGAAGGTGCTGTGAGGTCTCCATGCAACCTTCTTTTCTTCAGGCTGAACAGCCCCATTTTTCTCAGCCTGTGTTCATACAGAGGGTGCTCCTGTCCTCTTATCAACTTCTTGGCCTCCTCCAGACTCCTCATCTAGCAAAGTTATCCATAATTTAACTATTTTTCACAAAGTGCCTGTCTCTATGGTTTGGTTTGTGCTGGAGCTGCAGGGTGGTGGTGTCAGAGAAGGGTAGGAAGCCACCAGAGGGGGTTCTCCCAATACCTCCAGTGTTAGTCTGGAATATCACAAACCAAGTGGCTCCGGGGTGATAATTGTGGATTGCACCTCAGAAATGACTGGTACAGTAAGAGCTCTGAGCACAAAGTAGTCCTGGGATCCTGACTGGGGGTAGATGCAGCAATTTTATACTGAAATAATACTCATCTACAAGCCAGTTAGAAATGAATACCTTGGCTGTGGCAGTGGTTTAACACCTCAGGCTGTTGTTTGACATTCTCAGTGTGCCCACAAAACATGGAAGCACCTTTTCAGTGTGAGAGGCTCGAGACACCTGTGCTGAGCTCCCATCCAGGCTGGGCTGCTCTGTGCCCTGGGGGCTGTGCACTGGCAGCCAGGGCTGCTGGGCTTCCAGGCAACTTTCAGGACTCATTGCTGCTCTCCACAGACCTGTTTTAACCTCATGTCAAAGACTGATTATTTTTAAAGGTTAGCTGTTATATACAGAAGAAACCCTTGCCTTTGCCAGCTTTGAGAAGTCACTGTGGTCTGTAACTGCACAGTTTTAAATTTAGACAACAACAACAGCCATTGCAGGTTAACCCTCCTTATTACTACTCACTTTAGTTTTTTGAACAGGAAAAAAAAATCACCACCTACCAGTCACATCCCCACTTTACCAGTCTCCACATGGAGCCAGGTCTCACCTGGACTGAGCAGAAGCAAGACAGCAAGGGAGAACAGCAGCCAGATCATGTCACTAAAAGCAATTTTTCTGGGTTAAACAAGAAGATCTTGAGGAAGAGGGGCAGCTCTCCCTTGCCTTCCAGCTTTTGCCTGCTGTGCCTCCTACCAGTGTTAGGCTGAATGAGCAAAACACTGCTTTTTTTTTCAGAAAACAGCTCACACCTCAGTCAGATTTACTACCACTTGCCTTGTCCTGGTGCATTCTCTTGTGAGGTGTGAGCGTTCCCAGTCCATAGAAAGTACAGGATGATGGATACTCTTTCTAATAGCTCATTGCCAGGTCAGCTGTGGTACCTACACACCCTGTGGGTATGTGCAGAGGGTGAGAGCAGACCTGTGGACACAGGGCATGTGCTGATAGTGTGTACACTGTACCAGTCCCTGCCTTTTAAATCTTTCTCTCTAATTCTGTGGCATTATTACAAGATGGATTTATAACATACTTAGTACTAATGTAACAATGAAGATTAGTCTCTGAGTCAAGCAGTAATACACTTTAATTTGCCTGCAGCTACTGCATTGTATTGGCATGAAAGGAAATGGCTTTCTAATGCAGCTTCATCTGCTGAGCAGGGGGAAATCTGTGCTGCAGAGTGTAAAACTACATGGGACTCTAGCTGGCAGCAAAATTCAGAGTAGGAGAAACATAGCACAAATAAAAGTATTTGTGAGTTGGAGGTATGCTAACAATCCTGGTTTATTGCTAAACATTTCATATACAGTAATGCACTTTGCTTGGCAGGTTCATGATGGCTTCATCTTTGTTTTTTCATCATTTCATCTTCTATACTAAAATTTGTCCTGGAATAAAAGGTGTAAATTCATTAGTTTTCCAATTTTTTTTTGTGACATTAACAGGAAGTTGGTATTATGAAGTTCCTTAGAAACACTGGTGCTGTTAATGCAGTCTGTGCTGTGCTCTAAACCCAGAGAACCACTGGAATCTCAATACTTAATCTGTTAAGTAAATGTTTCTGCTGTCTGGTGTAAATGCTGCCTTCACTTGACAAGTGTCAGGCCTTCTCTGAATGGACATGTGCACAAATAGTCACTTAAGTGCCAGTATTTACCCTAATATGGAGCTCCCCTCTTCAGGAAAGCAGCAAAGCTGCCAGCTTCTCCCTTCTTCTTGAGTGGCAAAGGAAGAAATTATCATGTCTGGGACAATACCATGGAACAGTTACTGCATATGGGATAGAGCAAATTTTTGTGGGCACAGTGTGCCAGTTGGACACAAAAATTATATGTTTCTTATACTTTTTTTCCCAAAAAATCAACTAAATATAATTATGCTTAAAATAACAGGTTTTGTTTCTAGATCAGGGATGTGTCTTGCTTTCAACAATGGCAGGGAAATATTAATAACTTGCAACCAGAGAAGGAATGAAAAAATATTAATATAAACTGCTGGGGGGAAACAGTTGCAGCAGGGCCCTGTTATCACAATATGTCTTTGATAGGAAAAGTGATCCCATGGGCAGAGGAAAAGACGGAGAGAAAAATTTCCAGGAAATAGTGACAAGGTGTCCAGCTCACTCCACTGGTGTGGTGGGTGCTTCAAAGGACCTGAATGTTTTCCTGTTGTTTTACCTGCCAGCTTGGCATCAATGACTCACAAGGTGTCTGACCATCAGCACACAAAGCTGAGCCTGTCCCTGCCTGCCACTCACCCTGGCTCCTGGTGTTGTCCTTGTAAATGCAGCCACTGTCACCACTCTAAACCAGCAACCTTCACCCTTCCTATCTTCATCACCAGGTCTGTCCATCCTGAAGACACTTGGTATAGTTAGATTGATTGCCCTAAATTTGGCATTAAAACTCAAAAAAATAATAAACTTACTTTTTTTTTCTTTTCTCCCTCAAAAAGTTGCAGCGACACGACAAAGATGATTCCCCTGACAAGTGGAGGACAGAAGAAGAAATGGCAGCTGAAGCAGAAATTCTGAGGAAGTACTTCCAGGAAAATTAGAGGTAATGATCTGAACATTGACTTACTCCTGCAGCATCCAAGCCTTTGCTCAGGCCAACCTTGGCTTCTTGAGGACAATATGGCAAATATCTAGAATGAAACAAATGAAAACAAAGCTCTTAGTTTTGTGTTGTTTCCAAAAGATCAAAGCACCCCAACAGTGGCTGAAATGACATGCTCCTTCTTGAACAAATCAGCATCATCCTAGAGCATTTTGTTTCCAGACAGCAAAAATAATGGTGTATCAAGAAATGAGAATCATCAGAATTTACTTAAGAGGAGTCTTTAACCTAGCATCCTCCTTCTGTTTTTAGGACAGAAAATAGCCCTGATACCTCTATACAAAGCTAAAACTGGTGTGTCTGTGTACAACCACATATGCATATGCACCTATACATACAAAATTGCATCAGAATTCAGACTACAGAGTGCATAAGCAAATACTAACCTCCCCTGTCAAGTATTAAATTATTTGATCAGTTCAACTTCCAAAACTAAGCCTGCTGAAAAAGTGTCTGTTCTGCTAAATTTTCCACTGACCTTAAAAGAAAAAAAAAAAAAAAAAGATTTGCAGGGAGGAATAGAAAAGAGAAAACACTTGGCAAACACTAACATTGGTGCTCTAGAAATTGAGAGTTTTTCATTTTGTACCTGGAGTCCCAGGAGCCAGATTCTTCCAGCAGAAATGAACTGGCCCCTGGAGATCAATGTGAGTTAGGCTGGGATGTAATACTGAAGTAAGGATGCCAAATCTCCCTCTCCCCTGCTCCCCATATGCTGTTTGCCATCATCCAGCACTCTCACTTCTCTGTCATTTCTGACTGTTTCATGTTTTTCCTCTGAAGAACCAAAATCCCAGAAATAACCCTCCTCTCTCTGTGTGACTCATTGCTTTCAGCCCAGCTTGAGAAATCTTGAGCTAAACCACACATTGTATGGGTGGCACACTTAGGTGGCAGCTCTCATCTCCTGTGCCATTCTGCCATTTGGATGGCATTTTGGATGACTCCATTTGGAGTTCATCAGACTTCCCCTTCCATTTCATTTTTTTCTTGCATCGTGACCATGCTCTTGTCTTCTCCAGCCAAAGGAGCTGTGCCAACCCTTCTGTGGATGGGCACAGAAAAAGCCATGTAACACATGTAATTCCCATCTGTGAAGGAAATTTCTCCCCAGCAGCTGGGACCTCCAGGGTTTGGAGCAGCAGGGTTTGGGCTACACAGTCACATTTCTGCAGTGGCTGCTGGAGTTGCATTTAGACACCCACTTTTCACCTTCCCAGAAATATGCTGCTTAAAAGTGAATTACTCAGCCAGGAAGAGCATATCCTTGGTAATGCATGTGTAAGCACTCTTCTCTAACAGAGGCATTATGTGGTGCCTCATCTATGGCCCAGCAACCAATGAATAGTACTTGGGGGGAAATGGCACATCTCTATTCCAGTGTGATATTATTTCCCTTTATAGATTTGGTAGGTTTTGGGGGGATTTTTTTTTGGTCTCTTCAGAAATAAATTGGAAATGCATTTTTTTCCCAGATTCTCAAAGGGGCTGGAATTAAATCCCCACATATCACTAAAATGTTCTTTATCTCTTCTGATACTAAACACAAAGCTGGATAGATGGTATAAATCCTTTCCTGCAAGCAAATTTATGTGGCTGGACATCTATTTCCATTTATTATGAAAATGAGTCAGCATGTGTCTGCATGGGTGACCTCTTGATACATTTCCTGTGATATTAAGGTCATTACCTTTCCTAGAACAAACTGGTAAATTAAATCTTCCTAGCATCATTATCATGAGAGTGCCTAGTACAGGCAGTCCTTCCAACCCTTGATTCCCAACATTAGGCATCACTGTCAATCTCTTCTCCCCAGCATTATTTTGCTTCTGAGGTTTAAGGCTCTGAACCTGAGATAAAGGTATATCTATGCACCTTCTGCATTTCTCAGCCTTTGTCTTCTCTCTTAACCTTGCTTCTAAAGTGATGAAGATTGAAAACTTTTGGCAAATTAACAAGGTGATATGCATCCTTCTTTAAAGATATTTTTGTATTTCACCTACAAAGGATTTATTTTGCCATTTGTGGGTTTACCTGAATGACACTTTACTCGAGGTTTTTTTCATGCAGCATAGGGAAAGTCAGCAAGACCTGAATGTGGGTGTTCTGCAGCCAATAAATAGCAACTTTTAAGGCCTCAGGCATTATTTTTGTACTTCATTGTTTTGTTTAAAGAAGCTCAGCTTAGGCTAGCTTAGCCTGGGCAGACCGAGCTGTGTTTTAGGGCTTTTCCAGCTACCCTTGCATTTATCACAAGTCCTTCACCACCTGCCACAACTCCTGTATGACTGGACAAGATCCAGTAGCATCTTTTACCTGTATTTAGAGACTATCTGATCAAGAAGGACTTGCAAGTAACTTTTTCCTAATAAATACTTGATTAAGGCAAGAAGCTCTTAGTTCTCTCCCTATTTCATTTGCTGGTGCTGATCCCTCTTGACTGGCTGACTAACTACAGTTAAGTGCTTCTACATCAGTCCCCAGATGACCCAAAATATCCACCCACTTGCTTAAGGAAATGAACCCATTTAGCCTTGCTGAGTTTCCACCCTTGAGAAAATGCTTATCTTTAAATATTTTATCTGTGTGTGCAATATCAGTGAGCAAATTTGTGCTTTGCATGTGTTTCTGGTCTTCCCCTGGGTATCCCCATGCCACTGTAGCCCACCTCATTAGAAGGACTTGTTCCTTCTGCTCACAGAGCTGTCTGCAGAGCTGAAGCTCAGGAGAAGTTCATGTGACTCTGGAAGAGAGAAAGAAAAGGAAAGAAAAGCTTTCTGTGGGGAGGGTATTTAATACAGAATTTCCCCAGTTAGTCACTCTCTTGTTAGTAGCACCAAGATTTTACCTCTTTAGAGCCTCTTTGGGAGCTGTTTCTCATTCCATGTTGGCTGTCCTCTGGTCAGCCATGTCTGGTAACTTGGTTGCTTTTTGAGGTGGATCCACAGGGATCCACAGGTCTTTACTCAGAGAGCAGGATTTGATGCAGCACCCTAATTTCCAAGCCTATTTTCAGATGCGCCTTTTGAATTTTCTAACTATGAATAGCTGGGTGTTTTGATAGTCTGTCTTGAGCATTTTAAATTGCACATGCCAGCAAAAAGGCTAAAGATTAAAAGACTTTAACCTTCAGATAGTATGTGAAAAATGTTTCTCTTCAAAGGCAGCTTCACTCTGTGTTGTTATTTCTGAAGAAAGAACCAGGCTGCACAAGTTTCAGTAGTTCTTCTATTTTGTGCATAACTGAATGCCATTCAGTTATGCCATTAGAATAGTAGTCAGTCTTAAGTACAATGTCAAAATGTCCCTTTGCATAAAGAAGTTGACAGTGATATTCTGTTGCCAAGTTCTTGGAGTTAAAAATATTCAATAGCTTTTAATTGCTTAACCACCTGAATATTTTGTGTCCTGCAACATGCCAAATTCTTGTAGAAATCCCTTCAAATAACATGTCCTGCACAGTCTTGCAGGATTTCTGATGTCAGTTCTCCCCCTTGTCCCCAGTCTGGCAATGTTTTTGTATAATGTAGTCTTTCCAGCTTTTCCAGAGAGTGTAAATTCTACTCTTTTTTTCCCCACTCATTCTTTGAGAGCACTTATCCTGCCTCACAGCTGCCTGTTCTGCACCAAGATCTCGGCATGTGTGAAAAAATGCTGTTCTATTGACTTCAGCAGGGAAATTACCACTGATAGCAGCAGCAGGCCAGGGGGAATTTAAACTGGCAATTTGACTTGCATCTGATTTTGCTCCAGCACCTCTGGAGTGTGACAATCCATGCTGCATGCATGAGAGTCAACACCAGAGCAATCCCATCACTTCCCTTAAATTTAGGCAAGTATGACAAAATGACTTGCAACACCCATCTTTGCTTGTTTTACTGTAAGAAAAGCCCTCCTATAATTTCTGGTACTTTAAACTGCATAAACCCACAAAGTAATGGCTATGCCTGTGATCCACAGAGTGGATCTGGGATGCAGTGAGGACAGTCTGCCCCAGAAGATGCTGTACCTGCACTGTGGGCAGGTTGTCCCCTGAGTGGGCACCACAGGCATGGTCAGAGGTATTTTCTGCACTTGGTGCTGCCTTTGGCAAAGCAGAGTCACCAGGCAGCTTTGAAAAGCACAGAATCTTTGCTTTGGGAAATGGGAGCAGGACAAGGGGTGCAGCAAGCAGAGACCCTCAGTAGTTTCAGAGCCTCACTTGATAAAGCAGGGCAACCTTTCAAGTGCTTACACTGGAGTTAGAGTCAAGGTGGTGCCAGGGCCTGGGCAATTCCCAGAGGGCATGGTCTAGGAGCTGTTTGTGTCTAATCCTGAAGTAAACACACATCCCAGTAATCTGCTATAGATTTCTCTGCACTCCAGACTTAAGTGCTATTAATTATATCCCCCACTCAGAAGCCTCCAAGAAGCATTAATTAGAAAGCAGAAGCTGGCAGTTTGCTTGCCTGTGTGAAACTATTATGACCTGAGAATGAAGTATAAGCTTCAAAAGAAACACATTTTATGAAGGTCACCTTGAAAAATATCATAAAAATCTGTCAGAAGAAAATGCAGCACTCCAAGTGTGCATTTCAGTGTGACATTATGCTTTAAGTAGTTGGAAATAGCAAAGAGAAGATAGATCAGATCATAGGGTCTGTGCTTTTCCACCCAAAATTCTCTTTTTTTCTGCAGTAAGTACATATAAAGTAATGTTTTTGTCATTTCAATGGGATGCAAGGAAAGTTAATTATCAACACAAATCCAACAAACATAACCCGGCCCTTGCTGGTGTTTTTTAAGTGTAAAATATCCAGACTCTCCAACTCTGCAGCAGGGAGAAGGTTTATACACAGGAATTACATTACCTCTTGAAGGTGTAAACAGCCAGAAGTGGTGCAGTGACTGTACAGCAGTGACACCCAGACTAGAAAGCTCAGGGCAAAAGGCTTCCCTAAATAAATGTGGTGTGCCAATGCACAGCAGCCTCAGTGTTGAGGTTGATTATTTTTCTGGTTGAAGCATGTGATTATTTCTTATGAAAGCAGAGCTACAGGAGAGCTAGCTAGAGTTATAAATGAAATGTCATCCTCTTGTGGGAGGCAATGATGTCCCCCTCACACCCATTCCAGGGCTCTGTTTTGAGGCTGGAAGTAGTACTGTCCTGAAAGTTATACACCTCATTCTCTGGACTTTCATTTCCCTATAGGTAGTCTTTTAATTCAGCTGTCCAGTACATGAATTCCATACAGCACTGCTTGGATCCTGTAATGATGGCTCCTGTAGGAACATCAGAGCCAGGGACACAGACATGATGGTACAGCATAAATGCAAAGCAGCAAATGCATTACTGTTGGTGAAGAAAGCTGACAGCCAAATGTTCTCTTAACCTGCACATCCAGCAGCCTGAATGCCTACCTGAGCTGCCTGTCAAAATCAAATATTGTCAGTGGGATCAGTTCTTTATTCATCGTTGGTTTTGTGTGTCACATTGTAGAGAGGAAAATGGGAAAAGCTGAGCATAAGTGGTGGACATTTGTCTCAGGACCTGGGGTAAAAGAGCTGAGGTGCAGGACAATGCTGAGCTTCAAATAAGGATATCAACTGTGACTAGGTATTTTTACACCCAAACCTGTGCTACAATGGTGCCAATCTCTTGCCCCCAAAGCTGCCAGAGGATGCTCTTCACGAGCAGCCAGACCCTCCTCGAAGCAGATTCACAAAATACTGCCAAGAGATTCACAGGCTGCCATCGAACTGTCAGTCAGGAGGGGCTTACAATGGAAACTGTTGCTCAAAATGCCGTGGGAATGGGAAACATATGTTTCAGTGAGAAAGACAATCAAACAAAGAAGTGGGTGGCTGGGGAATTGCAGCCACAACAGCAGCGAGATCCGAGCCTCGCGCGCAGCCCCGGGGAGTGAGTTCAGGGGCCGTGCCCTCATCCAACACTTGGGTAACAGCTTTGTGTTTAATAAGCTGAGATAATTCTGCCAGTATTGAAGCCAGCTCTAAACATGTTCTGAAGTGAAGGTACAAAACTGAAGATACCAAGCCAAAAGCCTATTTCATGCTCAATTATTAGCAAAGGTTTGTATTGTGGTATCCTGTTGCTGTAGCTGCTGCATAATAGAACTGCCCAGAGAGACATTGGAACCAGCAACTCGAACGTGACCTCAGAGCTTGAGCACTGCCTTTGTGTGAGTGTCAGTATCTAGGCTGTGTAGGTGGAAAGGCATTAATAACTCCTCCAGTAAGTAGTTATTTGAGAAAGGAAGGGGGTGATGGATGTTGGAAATATGTTGGACTGAGCGTACTTGAGGCTCTGTTGTTTGCCAGGGTTTCAGTCTCTACACAAAAGCAGAGGTATTGCAGGGATAAACTCAAATGCCCCACTTGTGTCAGCACCTGGGGCTGCTGCAAGCCTCCAGCTACCACTGCAGGAGCAGCTGTGGCATGAGTTTGTGCAGGGATTTCACATACAACTTCCACAGCTGTCAGGCTCTGGGCATTTCTATTTCTCTGCTTCAGGAACACCTTCCACATCTGTCATGGCACCTCTTACAGGCCTTTTGCTGGGATGGACCACCAAGGGATGCATAAAATTGGAGTAGACATGGCAAGAAATGCCCCATTCATTCTCCAGCAAGGGGGCATTTTCAGGGTGATGGTCCCAAATCACTGGTGTGTAATTCCTTGGCATTAGGCAGAGTCTCACCACATGGTCAGGATGGATGAGGATAAACAAGAGATGATAGTCTTTAAAGTTTATTTGTAGGAGCTTATATAAGAGATCATGAGCCCCAAAGAGTCTTGCATGAGGTTATTATAGCAAAATAGATTTGAAGAGTAAGAGGCTGGATTTGATGACACAAGATGCCCTTTCTAATCCTTTGTTCCTATGAGGAGCGGTCAACAGAGCTGGGGACTGTGCTGTGTTACTCAGGGACATCAGAGAGGTGGCCTCACTTCATGTTTGTTTATTGTAAAATGATCCTGACCTCTGTCCAAGGGTGTTTTGTGAGTTAGGAATGAAAAGCATGATGTGAAAAACAGGCAGTAGTATTATTTGCAAGTGCAGTTTATTGAAAAAGCAAATAATAAATTGGACAAATCTCTTTCTTGCTGTGGTAAATAATTTTTAAATAGTTGTGTGCAAGCTTTTCTCCTTCCTCTGTGGCACAGGCTGTAATAGGAGCTGCAATGTGCTGTGTGGGGGTTTACCACTGAACATTTCCTTTTGCCTATTGCTGTCAGTGACTCCTGTCAGAACACACTAATGAGCACCTAAGTCGTTAGTAATAAACAGCCTCACATTTTGTCTTACTAACAAAGATCAAAGCTGCTATTATATGTAATGATCTGTTATGTTTGATACTTCTCAGGTAACAAAGTGTTTGGAACACATCCCATGACACCAGAAAGTCCCCAGAAGGAACGACCTCGTTCTCCAGCTCTCAGTGGCCCTGGAGCTGCAGCTCAACAATTTTATTATGTTCTACAAGTATGGGATTCTTCCATGAAAAATTTTATTGGACCTTTGGATATCATCAAGGTTGAATTCCAGCTAAGACAACTAAACAGCACTGGTTCAAAATATTGCTCTGAATTGTAACTCATATTTTTCTGAATTGTGTACTTGGGAATGAATCTTTTTAAATTGTCCCTTGGCCTAAATAGAAATAAAGTACCAGGAAAATCAGGTAGCTACTGTGTTTAGGTACATTATAAAATGCTTACTCCTTGTTGTGCTCTTTGATTCAGTTATTGTATGTAGGCTATTTTATCATAGAAAAATTGGATCTTTTAGCAGTGTGACAATTCATACAAACCAAGACTTTTTTACAGACTAGCCGAGATAAACTTGCAAAGCTGTTCTTTCTTCAGGTGAGTTCTAAAAGAATAAATATTAAGCTTCCTGAGATCTTTCTTTTCTCTGTTCTTTTGATGCATTATGACAAGGCTTCTGGAGTTTTAAGTAATACAAAACATTTCTGTAAAACAATTAATATGTGAAGTAGCTCATGGGACACTAATCACATTAGGGTTAGGCTGGCATGAATGGCTGCTCCCAGCCACAAACAACGAGTGGGAGCCTCCCACGTGGAACAATCTCTGGGCAAGAAATGCTGTGTTCAGAACCCAGCACAGGAAGAAACCCACCATGGGTTAGTTGTTGATTGCTAACACATATTACAGGAAAAGAAGACAAATAACAGATGGAAGAGAGAAGGAATGAGTCTGTAAGATTTGCATGAAAAGAGCACCCATAATCCTCCTCTGGAACTGCGGGGAAGCAAACAACCAAAGCTTTCTGTGTCCCCTAAACTCAGGATGAAAAACAAAATGCCCCCAAGTCTTTCAATAAGAGTCTTGCTGAGGGAGGCCATAGGGTGCAGAGCCTACCTGAGGGCTTGGGGAGGTCATGGTCAGGTCCAAACCAGTGCCTGGTAGAGCTTTGCCTGCCTGGCAGCACAGGGTGATCATGTTCAAAACAAATTCAACTGCTCCACAATAGTCTGTCCTGGAGGGCTACAAAAATGAGAAGTACCAAAATGCACAATGGATGAGTTGTCTTAATTTTCACCAAGTCTCTCTCTGCTCTGTACTGCAGAGCCATTCAGTCCATTGGCTTGAAGTCTTTATGCTTGTCCAATATAAACAGAAATACTAGAGCAAAATCACTGATGTTTGATTCCAGTTTTACTGTCATGCTATTTAAATATTGCTCCTGAAAACCACTTTGATTCAAAGACTTACCATGACCCAGTGTGGCCCCCAGTATCTCCCATTACCCTTTTAAAAACTGTACCAATTGTAACACTATTTCTTTTTCTGTGCAGAGTAAATGAAAAGTCCATTTTGATGGTGTCTGCACTTTTTAGACCCTGAGCAAGGGCTGAATAAACAGGAAATGAAGGTCAGGGAGCAAGAAGCAACAGAGAAGGTAAGGTGAGCAGACAGAATGGTCAAAGATGCTGGCAAATGGGCCAACAGAAATGGTTGTCCTTTTGCACTTTAGCATTTCAAGTGGCTGTGATTTCACACAGAAGGGAGACAATGGTTGTGTTGCTGGGGAACACTATAGAAAAACCTCAGCATCAGTTACATTTGCAAGGCACTTTCAAACCTGCGGCTCAATGGCTTCCTATTTATTATGGAATATTCTGTATTAATTCTGTAGCCTGTGATGAGCAGGCGCTGCGCCAACCTTTTTGCATGGGGGCTGCAGAGCAGATGAGTGCTGAGCTCCATGGAAGATTTCATTTGTGTAAATGAGGAGGCCGTTATCACAGCACTAAAGGTCCTGGTTTTAAAAAAGGCCTCCTGTGACATTATGCACAAAACAACCTATTTATGCAGCATGAAAATATTTATGTGCTTCGCTCCAGCTTTAAAAGGGAATTTGCAATAGATGAGGGACATGAGAAAGGATTGGAGTGAGAGATAAGGAGAGATTAGAAAAGGCAGATCATGAAGTACATGACATCCTGCAGCAGTATGTGGAGTAAACCCTCACGGTTTTTTTAAGATATGGACCTTGAAGATGCTGTCTGGATCATTTATATAATTCTTACAGACTTAATTTTCCACGGGCAAGGAGCTGTATGCAGAGGTGCCGTTGCTGGAAATGTGAGGAGATGCTGTGCTGAAGACACTGATGAACTTTGTAACCATTTTTGTCCTTTTCAGCCTTCATCTCTCACCCTCAGGGGGGTCGTGCCTGGGATTTGCCTGTGGGGTAGGGAATGCTGCAGTGCTGAGCTCCCTCACCCAAAGCAGGAAATATGGGAAAAATCACCAATGCAGGGGCTCAGATGGACATGGCACAAGAGGAGTGGTCCCAATGGGGTGGCTTCATAACAGGACAGAGCTCAGACCCTCAGTCCCTGTCCTTACACAGAAGAAAACTTCCCAGATTTTTTCAATTCCTGAGAGTTTTTCCTGAAGCAGCAGTTCCTCTGAAGGGCTGAAAGGGCTGTGCCTCTTTTTCCATGAGCAAACCAGATACACTTCAGCCACAACTCTCCTCACTGACTTGTAGGAGCAGCCTGGGAGCTCCACTTGTCCCCTGACTGCCCTGGAACAGAAGTTGCAGAGGAGGGGTCTCAGGACACACAGGGAGAGCAGACAGGTTATTAGGAGCTCAGTCTGATGGGGACACATCAGCCCATGCACCCACTGCCATGCCAGGCAGCTCAAATGCTTTCAGAGTGCAGCATGGGGATGTTTGTTATTTGTCTTTCAGCAGTTCAGCATTGTTCTTGCTCCAGATGCAGATGTACCAGCTCCAGGTTCTTCACAGGACAGCTGATGCCACCCCAGGCAGCTCAAAATGGTTGTGTGCTGACAGATCAATGGGCTGGGGATGGGCCCTGTCAGCTCCTTGAAGACTTGGTGTGTTAATTCAGAAATCTGTGCTGCTTCTAACTTCCCCCAGCACACATTCACCCACCCCCCCAGGTACCAGGCTCTCTTTTGATTCTGTGCTCAAATAAGCCAGTGTTTTGTTTTTAGTTAATGCTGGAGAGAAGGGAAAATGTTCTGCTGGTCTCTGTGGGAGTCTGACTGGGCTGCAGACTCAGGCTGATGCCAAGACAGCAGGTCCTGGCTGCAATGGGGGGAGTCAAGGTCAGCTCCTGGCATGTGACAGCACCCTGAAATGTGGCCAGGGACTGAGCACTCCTGAAATAAAAATACCTGAACCCGTGTGGAATCTGGGGTGATCTCACGCCCAGCCATAAAACAATAAAAATCTTAATGCCCCAGTACCCACAGAGCTAATGAAAAACTCTCAAGCCCAAATATACACATAGTGACAGCCATGAAAATACCAAAATAATTTCTATGCCAGCTTTTTGTGTCCTCTTATCCACTCCCCACCTCTCACTGTCACTGTGGTCACTGGCTGCTGAAAAGCCTTGTCCAATTCCTGCATCCTGACGTGCAGGCCAGCAACTCTGTGAAGGAGAAAATGCTGCTGCTCATGTAAGCTGTCCTGTGTGTTGGCAGGGCTCTGAGCTTCAGAACAGAGTGATATATTTCAGCTCTTCTGAAATTTCTGAATAATCAGCTCATCAAAAAATATCATGCAGAGTTCCCTTGTAGTCCTTTCCAACTTGCCACCTCTCCTGCCAATAGCTCCGTAGGGTGACCACAGCTTGGCAGAGCCCATTAGCACAGCTCTGCACAATCACTCATGAGTAGAGCTGGCTGGAATATAGTGTTCCCTCCTGAAAAAAAGAAAAGATGAGGTGGGGCAGAGGGTGTGTTTCAGGATGAAGATTTTCCTCACTTCTCTCCTCAGAACCCTCTTCTGCTCCCCCAATGCACCTCACCCTTTTTCTTCCTTTAGAAGATGACAAGAAAATTTTCCAAGAAAATAAAAATTCAGCCTAAAGTGGCAAAGACATTGGATGCTGTTTGATCTGACTCCTCCTGGCCCTCAGGACTTGGACAGTCACTGCAGGATGGGCACCAACACACTGGCACCTTCTCCTCCAGAGACTCCTGAGCAAGTTGTCCTTGGACCTGCACATTTTGCTGCAAATGCCCAGTTTCTTCTTTGGACTTTCTTGAGAAATATTCTTGAGATAGATTTCTCTCCTTGAGCAGCTCAGCAACCTGCTGTTTGGGCATCTGGGAGCTGGTACCTTGTCTCTGTGCATGGTGAGATGGGGATGCTGGAAGGGCCTCAGGGAAGCCTGCCCAGCAGTGCTGCAGAGACAAGGGGCTGAGCAGCCAGAGTCCCTTCAGCTGCTCCTCACAATCCTGGGCTGCCTCCAGGCATGCCCCCCTGTGCTTTCCCATTCATTTTAGACACCTGTGTCCAAGTCCCAGGTGAGAATTGCTTTGGCTGGGAAGAGCAGAGTTCCTGTGTGCCCTCTAATGATGCTCAGCTCTGGCAAGGTGGGGAGGAGGCTGGGCTGGCTGCAGACCCCCTCAGGGCAGGTGGCAAACACATCCTGCAGAGGAAGGTGGTGCAAAAATCAATGGTTAGTGCATTAGGATTAAAGCTGTGAAATGAAAGCTTTGTATGACTGAGATTATTATATTTTTTTGGTCTGTGGTAGCTGCACTGACTGTGACACTTGGTGCCACATGGGTTTAGTACTTATGTCACATTGCAAACCCCTGTGTGGGACACACTGTGGATGCTACTGCATCCATCAGTAGCAATGGCTCCAGCACAGGTTTCCTGCTCTGCCTGTGCCCTCCTGGATCTGCCTTGACCTGGCTGCAGCTGCCAAGCATTTGCTCTGTCCCTCTCTACTTGTGTCACCATATCTTTCTGCTCGGGCTTTTGTCATTTCTTTTGTCACCATAGTGACAGGAAAAGAGTGATGATTGCTGGAGTAATTTCCCATATTAGCTAGCACTGGCTTTTCAGCCTAAATCAGCACTTCATTTTCCCTGTGCTCTGGCTGAGCACCACTGGAGCATCATTAAAGAGGGGTGGCAAAGGAGCCTTGGTGTGTTGTGGTGCTGCCAGGGGACAGCTGAGGCAGGGACAGGGCCTTCAGCTCACCTCATGTCTCACCAAGAATGCAGAGACAGAAGGGGAAGACAAAAAAAATGCATTTGCAAAGGTTTCTCCCTGATTGCATTTTCTCAGTCTCATGGTCAATAAAAGCAGGAATTTGGGCACTTCCATCTGTCCTGGGGCACGTGCCTGTCTGCAGGGCAATAGGAGGAGCTCCCCAGAGGTACCTGCTTGCCCTGACTGATGCAGTGAATGGGTAAAGACCCACCCATGCCCCCAGTCTGTGCCCTCTGCTCTGCACAGCCCCTTGGGGCATAGACCAAACCAGAGCTGGGACCAAACCAGAGCTGGGACCAAACCAGAGCTGGGACCAAACCACAGCTCCCAAGGGGTGGCTCAGTGCAAAATCCTGCTCTCTCCCAGGCCTCATTAGCCATGCAGTGCATCCCAGAGAGACACCCAGCACACACACACACAAATACATACTTAAAAATCAAGATCATTAAGTAAGCAAATGTGTTTAAATAGCAAACAAGCTACTGAAAAGCAGGGAAAGGTCACAAAATGTGAAATGAAAGCAGCTCTTCTGTTCCCTGTGCCAGCAGCACTGGTCCTGCCTCAGAGGATATATTAAGAAGAGTCAACCTTCATTTTGAGCACGCTGCCTTTTGTCCTTCTATCACAACATTAACATTATCCCCACATAATTTTATGTATTTAATTTTACAATAGACTGTGTCAGTGAGCACTGCCTGTAAATATTTGATCACCACCGTTCCTCTAGGATTATCTTATCAAGAGTAAAGATATTAAAATAGAAATCTTGTCATATTGCTGCCTTTATACTTCCAGCCTAAGAGTTGATTGACAGAAAATGAACTGCCCGAACTAGCTGTAAAGTGTCTTTTCTCTGAGAGTTTTAATGCCAGAGGCTATAGAAAAAAAGGTTAGCTAGTCATTGGGAACTTATGCCTTAGTTACAGAGCTTTTGTACTGAAGATTAAAAAATATAAATCTTCCAGGGGTATTTTTACAAGTGTAAAATGGCGTTGGTCTTTTTGTATCTTTTTGCCATCACTAATGAGCCTTAAAAGAGCCTTTCCTTTTTTTCCTGCACTTGAATATTAGATGCAGTTTCACTGCAGCTCACAGACACGGGCTGAAGTTTTGCAAGAATAAGCTCTTGACTTACCTAACCTACAAAATTTCTTTTTGGTGATAAAATGGCTTGCAAGCCAGGACTAAATGTTCTTGTCTAGCTTGGAATATCAAACCACTGTAGGCAAGTCGAGGTTTCTATTTATGGCCAGTTAAAGACACACTGGTAATGCTGTTTTAATGTTACTAAATTGTGCTGAAATTGTCATGTGTCTGAAGAGCACCACGCTGCAAATACACAGCTGCTCCCTGAGGGCTTCCTCAGCCTGTGCTCCAGCACAGATCAATGCCAGTTTTTGCTGGAGTAAGGACCCAAGTGCCAATTCAGGAAGGTACAGCACGAGCAAACTTTAATCACAAGCTGAGAAATCAATAGAGACAGAAGCTGGCTGGGGTGAGGGGACAGGGAGGGGTGTGGGTCCCATATCTCTGCAGTTCCTGCACCCAGGTGGGCACTGGGGCAACAGCTCCTGGCATCCTGGCATCCTTAATATCCTCTGGCTTTGTCTTGTCCTGATGCTGGAGGGCAGGAGAGGGTGGTTAGTTCACAGATCTGTCCTGCTGCAATGACAAACTGTAGCCACCAGCATTAAATCATCCAAAGTCTTCCAGACATTAAGAAAAGTGTTACTGTGGGATGGCTGAGGCTGGAGTGGCCAGAGACAGCAACCTGGAGCATTCTGCTTTAGCCAGAGCATCCCTCCCACTTTTTTACCCTCCAGCATGAAGAATAACTGCATGAAATGAAACTAATTGCACATTCAGCAGCCCATTGTTGAGCTGTCATAAAGGGATTTACATGGGTGGCTCCATTAACAGCAATGGGTGGTCCCCTCCATGCTCTCCATGGGCTCAGAAGGCAGAGAAGCTTGTTCTAACATTTCACTCTTGAGAAAGGTCAAGAGCCGTGCTTTTTGTTCAGAGTGCTCAATATATTCAATTAAAATATACTGCTGTGTTCATCAGCTATTAACTGTCTTTGCAATAGCTGTAATTAAACAGGTACTTCCCTGTGAAAGAAAATCTTTCAAGACAAATTCTGACATGGGGAGAGAGGAGAGTGGGAATTTCTCCAGTGTGGGTTTGTTATGTGTGAATCCCTCAGCCACTGGGTGTTTTCCTTTCCCTGCTGTTGAAGCAAGGATGGCTTGGAGGTGATGGGCTGGCCAGATCCAGGTCCTGGCATGTCCCTTCCCTGGGCACACTGGGGGTGGCTGGACACCAGTAGATGCTTGGCAACTGTGGGGGAATAAAACCAGCCAGGCAATTTCTTCTTCAACCAGGCAATTCACTTGCAGAAACATCATTTACAAAGTTCCACTTGGAGCCTCAGGGATAAGAAATGGAGAATGAGAGGAGTCAGCTGCTCAGGACAGTTTAACAAACTCAGAGTTTTTAGAGGGTTTAGCAGCTGGTGGCCTCCAATCCAATGGGTGGAAGAGCTAAAAGCCACACACCCTGCTTTGAAAACTTCCTCCAAAAGCCTGAAATGAAGAAAAACCCCAAAAGGCAGGCTAGAGGAAAGCAGAGGAAGGAACTGAAGGAAGAAAAAGAAATTACCTGAGCCAACTGTTCTAATTATATACACACAGCAGTCAAACAGTGATAGCAATTGTTGGCACTCTTAAGAAGGATAGCAGGGAAATGGAGATACAGTGGAAAATAACACATATTAAGGAATTAGTATTCAATTATGCTAAAGAAGGGGGTGTGTATTTACATTAGTCAGAAATCAGGCATGCAGAGAGATGGGTGACAGCAGGGAGAGGTACAGCAAGAAAACCAGAGCATGGCTGTGACAGGTTTCCCTGGTAGCTCTGAACAAGGGGGTGCTGAAGCAGGTGTGATACCACCAGCATTGCTTGATTATGTCACATCTTTTTGCATCTGACAGCATCCAACACGTAGCTGCAGAAGCCACCAGGCACAGGGGTGGAGCAGGGCACGAGGAATTCAGAGCCTTGGGGCACCACATGCCATAAACTGAGTGTGCTCCCTCTTGCCATGGGGCTTTGGGGAACAGTAGAGTGCCTCTTACCATGCTATACCAGTTGTGTTTTGCCCTCCTGTGTGCTCATGGTCTTCCAGGTTCTTTCACTAAAATATCCCAAAGCTCCTTGTGTGTTTGCCATTGTCCCCACCAGATTCCCTCAGCAAACTCCCCTGTTCCTCTGCTGAGGCTTTTAATGCAGATAGAGAATGATCAAAGTAAGCTGCAGCCCAGTCCTTGAAAAAGCTCTCTTACCATTACTGGGCCCTATTAGCCAATTCCTCACCTATTTCTGAGTTATTTAATTAATCCTCATTTTCTCCAGCACGACTTACACTGTTAGATATTCAGAGCACAAAAGCAGGGGATTCACTGAAATCCTGGAGGAGGGGAACTGTTGGATTTCCTTTATCTACAAGATCAGTTAGGGATTTCAGGTTAATCTTGCTTGATAAATCATGTTGCATTTTATCCCATTTGCCTTCATGTCTCTGTAAATGGTCGTTCTCTCAGAAAAATGTGACCAAGCTCTGAGTACTGGACCCTGATCACTCAGCAAGCCCTTACTAACTACCTGCACAACATGGGACACACTCCTTGTACACAATCCCACCCCTAAAATGGTCAAGCACCCACCTAGAAAACTGCAGGAGAAAGAATGCCCACTCTCTGCTGTTGGGAACCCAAGCCTGCTCCTTAGGTGCCCAATAAATCCAGCAAACTATGTAAATACCCCAAAAATGTCCTGTTGCAAGTTCCTGCTGGTTGACCAGAATCTATAAAATCCAGCTTAGCATGGGCTCATGTCTCTGGGATTTCATTTCTGCACATCTTTCTTAACCTCCAATTTTGCATTCAGTCCCTTTCCCATGCTGTCTTTAGCCCATGCTCCAAATCTTCCTCCTCATCCAAAAGCCAGATATTTTTCCTGCTTTGAGGAAGAGGCCCCACAGCCCTTCCATATACTCCTGCCCTGTGCTTTGAGCCAGCTGCTCTCCCTCCAGTCTGCTCTCCTTGGTCTTTCTCATGCCCTGTGTTTGTAGAAGTTGTGCATTTGAAGAGTCTTTCCAAGGTCTAAATCTCAGCAAGTATCCCTTCATCCTTCCCTTCCTGACCTATTCACAGAGCTTGCTTTGTTGCCAAATCTTCTTTCATTATGCCACTTAGATTCTGCTGCTTCTTGTTCTCTTTAACAAGATATTTTCCATCCAGTTCTGCCTCCAGTTCCTTCCTAGAAGTTTTTTCCTTTTAAACTGCTCTGAAGCAGGTGGGGACCTGCCTGCTATGTGACGATGCAGATGGTGGAGTTGCAAAGCTCCTTGGGTGGTCAAGAGCTTTATAAATTTTGAGCCAGAGATAAACAAAAAGATGGCCAAAAGAAAAGTCTTTCCAGGGAGCACAAAATCAACATAACAGCTTTGGCTGGCTGCATGTAGGCAAGAATGTTGCACTGCCTTGAGCTGCCCAGGTGTGTGGCCCAGCTGGGTTTTCCAGGTACTGCCCCATCCTCAGTCTACTCCAGCAGCACTTGCAAGCCCCACTGAGCCCTATAACCAGAAGGGAATCCCAAGCCTCTCCTGATGTAAACTAGGCTGCAGATGATAAACCATCAGAATCTGTGCTACAGACACTAAACAGAAGATTTTTAGTCAAATCCAGCAGCTGAGAAGCAAAGCATCCCTTTCCACCCCTGGGTCTCCTCTCCAAAGACCCAGCCATCACTGCTCCCTGCACCCAGGCATCTCTCTGCCCTGTCCTCAGCCCCTCTCCAGAGTCACTTCTGGGCTAGGCTGAGACACTGACTGTCAGGAAAACAAGGGGGAAAATTAACAGTGGCAAGCCAGCCAGCCCTGGGTGTGTGCACACCTGTGCATCTCCCACAGGACAGACTGCAGCACACTCCCTGTTTATCAGCTCTAAACACAGACAGATGCCAGGAAACGCTCAGAGAGGTGGCAGAGGGGGAATTGAAATCTCATTGTTTATAGAGTGGCATCGAGGGACAAAGAAACAAATACAAATGCTCAGGCACAAGCTCAGCCAAGGGTGTTTTGGGCCCTTAGTCACAGTTCCCTGAACAGGCAGGGCAGCAGCAGCAGCTCACAGAGATGGGGACTTCCCCCAGACCTTCTGGGCAGGTGGGATGGGCACTGCTGGGCACAGCTGAGCCAAGCACCAGAGCCACAGCCCCTGCAAAATGCTTATATTCACTAGATATAGATGACATATAGATATAGAATGTTTTCAGGTACTTATATAGAAAGATATTTATATATTTAAACTCCAATGTTTTTTAATGTCTAAAATGTGTGTATATATGTATATTTATGTGCATATATATATATATCTATATATATTCCAGTTTATATATATATAAAAAACCTTTTAAAGGATCTTTATAGATACACACATGCATNATATATTATATTATATTGTATTTTTAAATATGTATTAAATATCTAATATAAACTTTATATATAAACTTTTATATATTTATATATAAAGTTTTTTTAGAGGACTATATGTAGATATATATATTTATATGCATGTATAAGTATACTACATTAAATTACTATGAGCAATAAATATGATTAGATATACATATACTATAAACCATCAATTTACCTAACATTATCATGCATCTCAAAGTATTGAGGAGTCATTGCTGGGGTGTGATGGAGGGGGAGAAAAAGAGGCCAGGATGCATCTGGTATCATCCCACTTTGTGCCAGGAGAAACCACCCAAGTGCAGACACCAAATCTGCACATCTTACTTTTAAATCCACGGGGTGCTGTCTTTGGGTGTGACAGGTGCCCTTACACCTCTCTGTTCCTGCTGCCCCCCATCAGGAGCTGTCTGTCTGTCTGTCTGTCTGTCTGTCCAGGTGCCCCCCCTCCCACGTGCAGCTGGGACAGAGGAGCTGTCATGCTGTGACATTTCTCTCCTTCTCTGGCAAAGGGATCCCACTGAAAGAAGTGAGAGAATAACATGAAAACCCCAGCCTGAGGCTGACAAGCAAACTGACATTTAGAAAAAAAAAAAAAATAAAAAAAAATAAAAAAAAAAGGTAGGGGAGGGGGGAAGAAAAGAAAAGCCTGGGTGGGTAGTTCAGATTTTGTCTACAGCTGCAAATCTTTTGGGTGAGCCTTTCTGACTCCACAAAGGCACTTGCAGACATTTCCAGCCCTAAAATGCCAGGACAGGTATTTCCCCCTCTTTTGGCTTTTAGCAGCTCTCCCTGGACTGCAGCAGCTCTCCCACACCCACAGAGCAGCAGCTGTTGAGGAAAGTTTGTCACCACCTTCAGCTCCAGCAGCAGAGCGAGGTGGACAGGCAAGGGTTAAGGAACAATTTATTTAGGAGTGACAGAGCGTGCAGAAACCTGGAAGGTTTTTTTTTCCAATTTTCATTAGGTGACAGACACTTTATGGGCAGTTCTGCTGTCCCTGGCAACATCAGTGTGAAATGGAGAACCTGTGGCATTTACAGGCTGAAGTTTCTCTTTGTCCTCAATGACAAAATAAAGGTAAAAAAATTAAAAGCTAAGCCATGATTTTTTTTTTTTAACCAGGAGCACCTCCAGCCTGTTTTTATGCCAGCTCTAACTCTGGCTGGTTGGACTCACTGCTTTCTGCAGCAAGGCCTGGGTTGAGCTGCTGGTGGACAGCACTGCTTTCCACTCAAGCTATTTCTCACTCACTCAATTATATCCTGCTCACTTTTACAGAGAGCAGATGTGAAGGCTTACCTTGGGACAGATACATTATGTATACAGCATTAACTTCACACCCATACAGTCCCCATTGTAATTACACAGCCAGTGGGGGACCCAGGATAGTTTGCTGGCAGAGCAGTTGGTTTCATTAGCAACTCCCAAGACCTCAGCTGTCTGCAGCATCCTCACTCATGCAGGCTGAGCTGCACTGGAGATCCAGCCCGTGGTAGCCAAGGATGCACTGCCTGACTTCTGGGCAAACACCCCAAAAAAACATTCAACTGCCAGTGCACACCTCTGGGCTGGTACAAGCTCCAGCCTGAGTTTCATCTTAAACAGGAGTATTTTGGAAAAACCTTAATGTGACATGAAATGTGAGGCCAAAGGATATTGAAAGGATATGAAAGACAACTTGGACATGCATCACTGAGGAAGTTTGTTTGATCTCTGACCCCTGTCAGGGAAACATCAGTGTGACAGGTCCCTGCAGGCTGCACCTCACTGCTAATAAAAGCCTTTTAGCAACTCTCAGAGAAGGGGTTTGGTCAGAGCCTCTGGCTGGGTTTCACAGGTGGCAAAGCAAAGGCAGCATTTTTTGTCACTGCATTGCAAGCTCAGTGTGAGTGAACAGTGCATGGCTGCAGCAAAGGGACACTGCAGAGTGCTGGTGGCATCACCAAGGACATCACCAGCAGAGATAAAGCTGTCATTACCCCACTTTACCCAGCACTAGCTGGCCCACACCTGGAATTCTGGGCTCAGTTCTGGGCCTGTGACATAAAAAGGATGTGACCAGGCAGAGAGAGTCCAGAGAAAGGCTGCAGAGGTGAGCCAAGGACTGGGAAGGGCTGCCATGTGAGGAAAGGCTGAGAGAACTGGGTTTGTTCAGCCTTGAGCAAACAAGCCTTAGGAAAGGCCTTTATAGCCATGCTCCACTATTTAGAGGGTGGCTACAAAGAAAGCAGAGACTCCCTTTTCCCAGAAGTCACAGGGAAAAGGGAGGGATAATGGGTACAAATTACTTCTGGGAAGATTCCAGCTAGACACAAGAAGAACATTTTTCACTGTGGGAGCAATCAGCCAGTGGAATAATCTCCTCAGGGAAGTGGTGGATTCCCCTGGCACTGGACACTTCTAAGATTCAGCAGGACAGGGTGATGGACCATCTTGTCTGACACTGCTTTTACCAAGAAATGTTGGACCAGGTGATCCTTAAGGTCACTTCCAGCCTGGTGCTCTATGATTTGACACATCTCCTCTTTGAAGTGACATAAGAAATGTCCTTTTGCTCATGCTACAATAAAGCAGGGAAAATTCTAAAAGAGCAGCATTTAATCCATCAAACTCACTGCATCACACCCAGGCAAGGAAACTGCTTCTGCAGCTGTTCCTTCCCAAGGTGAACTGAAAGAAGGGACATTTTGCTGCTTTCTCCTTTAAATTTTTTCCAGGTGACAAGTGGCTCTCCTGAACCCTTTCCCCACAGCCACTTCTTGTTAGCAGGGCTGCCCTTCTCAGTGCCCAGGGTGCAGCCACACCATCCTCTGGTTCCAGCCCAGGAGAGAAACCATCAATATCAACGTCAGGTGAAATTAAAATTTTCCCTTTGAGTTATTCTATGACACAAGCTAGCACTGGCTATATTAAATCTTATTAATTAATGTTAAATTAATTATTTTCCTTGCATATAAACACAGAGCGTTACTGTGGAGCACAAAAGCAATTATTATCCAGAATGCTTCAAGGTACAAGTTTCAGAGTCACAAAAGCTGCATATTTGTTAGAAACAGAATGACAAATCTGTCACTGTTAGAGCCACTCTACCAGGACAAGAAAAATCCTGAATAAACTGCAATAGGTCAACAATTTGCCAGAAATATCAGCTGAATCAGGAGCCTGAAGTTTCATCTCACTGGAACACTACACAATATGTGCACAGAGAGCACTGCCTCAGCATAACACTGCATGTTACTCAGCGAGGGGCCAGAGAGGCATGGCTCGTGTTTCACTACCTTCTGCTCATTCAGCCTTAATTCTTTGCTGCTCCTCTGCTTTGGGAATGGGTGAGGAAGGGCAGGGGGGAGCTTTGAGGATGGTGGGACAGGCAAACTCTGTCTCTTGCAGGACTCTGCCCTTGGCAGTGGCTGGAGCACAGCAGTGGGCAAGGCTCAGCTGAACTGAGCAAGTTTCAGCAGGCACAGCACTGACTGCTCCTCACTGCCTGGCAAGTGAGACAAAAAGCAAGAGAGCAAGTTTCTCTTTGTTTCTGCTTGCTGGGAAAATGTTCTTCCAGCCAGCAATGCTTTTGCAGGGGCTGCATGCCCTTGCTGTGCACTCCCCACATGGCTGCTATGGACAGGGGGGTGGCTGCCCTATTCCCCCAGGATCCAGCACCACTGGGGCATACATGGTATAAATGGTATAAATAAATCAGGCTGGTGGGTAACAAGTCACCAGCTATCTGCCAGCTGCTCACCAGGTCATGGTCATGCTCCTTCAGGAGGCAGAAATGCTCTTGGTCTCTGTGCCTCCCAGAGACTGCTGATGACATTTATTCAGGTCATGACTTTCTCAGTGGTCCTAGGAGACCTGGAAGGCAAATCTCTCAAACAAAAGCCTTGATGGCCTTTTGAAAAGCTCATCTCTGTTTCTCTGCTTGAAGAAAAAGAGGGAAAAAATCCCCCTTTGCTGAAGTTGTTATGCAATGAGTCATTTGTGGCGCAGAGGAGATGGGCCAGCTTCCCTCTCCGCCGCAGTGATTTGACTAATTACTTCTATCTGCTCCAGCAGAAGAGCAGCCTCCTCCAGCCTTTCCGCTGGGTGAGCCCTGTCTGTCAGCAGCAGAGGAGTGGGAAGTGATGGGAAACAGCATCCTTCTGCTTTGAATGGTGGCATTTTGTCTGTTCCTTCCCCCTGCTGGGTGGCAGGTCCCAAAATCGAGCTCAGTGAAACACTGGAGCCTCAAACGCCAAGACTGGGCAGACTGGTTATTCCGAGGCTCTCACACAGGTGTTCACATCCTCTCAGCAGTCACAGTGGCACATTTCACGCCAGCCCATGTCTCCATACACCCCTGGCTGCTGGGGAACAGGACAAGGAGGATGCACAGCACATCCTTCTCTGATACTTCCAGCCATCAGAGCCTCCCCAGGGTTTAGGCATGGAGCAGCCTTTAGGTTTCAAGGGAAACAGTATGGCATTTTAAGGCAGTATTTTCTTTCAGCTTGCATCTGATGAGTTCCCATGGAGGATTTGGGGGCTGAAGGGTCACAGGTCTCACTCCAAAACATCATCCAAAACATCTGGACAGAGGGCAATATAGGGACAGACATGGGGCTTCTTCCAGTGCTTCCAAAATGCTACAGTCTCCTCTGAGCTGCTAAACAGGGCCCAAGGTTTCCACAGCTGTTAATTGGAGGTGAATGTTATTAAAGTATATTAGGAGAAAAAGGCAGCTGCATATACAAACTAATTGTATTTTTACACTTGTTTAAAATCGCGACTCTGATTTTTAATTATAGTGGATCAAAGAAAAGAACCACATTAATCCAATGTAATCACGTGTGAGTTGAGTTGATAACAACATTGTATTTAATTGGCAGTAAGCTCAGGCAATGTTAAATACAAATGAAAAGCACTGACACATTCTGAAGACTAATTAATATGACAGACTGGTAGCAAATGCATTGTTTATTAGTACTAATTTCCAGTGGCTGGTTCAACACCATTTTGTTTCCACAATCCCCAGTGCTGTGTCCATCAATGCGTGATATTTTAAAGGAAAATTAAATACTATTTATTTTAAGAAGGAATGAAGAAGTTCAAAGATAATTAAATTATGCATTTCAAATACCAAGTTGCAGATAAAGAGCTTTAAAATACAGGATTTTTCTCTTTCCCCTTGATATGTGCATATAATTCACATTAATGTGCTACATCAGTGACAGAAGACATTTCTTTCTCTGCACATTTTAATGCAGTTAACAAATGGAGATTTTTTTCAGGGCTGACACAACTCTCAGTGAAGTAAACAGAAGGATTACCCTCAGGACCCTGCCAAAGCCCAGCAACTCATTGGAAGAATTTCCCTTGACTCCCATGGACTCTCCATCATATTTTAAGCTTTTCAGATCAGGACCTGTTATTTTCTTTTTTCCTCCTTAGCAAGTACCTAGCAGAAAGGAAGACCATTAATTCAGGTAACATCTTTTAAATGTAGTGTCCTGAAAGTTTGCTAAGGCTTTCCAGAGATTCGTGTGCATTAAAATTCTCCTACCTGACTGCACCACCTTCCACAGCTGGTTATGGACTGTAATGGCACGTATTTGTCACACCTTGTTACAGCCTTGGTCAATAGAATAATGGAATAATCAATCATCTATATTTTAGTGTGAGACAAAATAAATACAGTGCATAATAGTCAATCAGGTCTTCACCAAGGAAAAGTTGAACAATTACAGTGGTTGTCAGTGGTAAACTGCCTATGATAAGTATGCAAACATTGACCCCAAGTGTTACACTGAGAACATGGAAATTAAAACCATCTATCTTACTTGATTCAAAGTCTCCCAGATAACAAGGGTGGTATTTAAAGAAAACCTCAGCTGGACTCAGATTGCTTCTTTCTGTTAGATTAGAATTAAATTCAGTCAAAATTTAGAAAATACTGTTTTAATTAAAGATACTTCACTAGTTCATAAATTATACATTCTCTGTCCTGTTGCAAAGTGTAAGTTTGATATGAGGTGTCAGAGCTGCAGAGGATTCCTAAAGGTTAGTTCACATTTATGTGCTGTATAAGCAGACTTTTGGGAACGGAGGAGTAATTATTGAAGTTCCCCAATTGCTACCCCAGTCTGCTCAGCAAGTGCAGTCTCCCAGATCTCAGCAAAAGCAGTGTTTTCTTCAGAAGCTTAGTACTAATATGCAAAAATAAGATGGTCAAAAGAGACCTTGGCCAAAAGCAGACATTGGCATGGAATCAGGCATGAAATATTAATAGATAATCATCCAGAAACTAATTACAAAATGTAAAAAGTCCAGCTATCTTGCACAGACCACTGCAAGGAAGAGTATTTCAGTTTCATTAGCACAGCAGCAGAAGGAGAATCCTTGCAAAGTAGTTTTCTGAGCTTCCTACTGCTCATACCAATGTACATCTATGCTCGATAAAGCAGTATTCATTTAAATTAGCAGCATAAAAAAATAACCTAACAATGAAGGTAATAACTCATTGAAACATACTTGTCCTGGTTTCAGCTGGTATAAAGTCAATTTTCTTCTCAGTAGCTGGTACAGGGCTGTGTTTTGGATTTTGGAGAAGAATAATGCCAATAACACAGGGATGTGTAACTGTGGCCCAGCAGTGCTCACTCTGAACCAGGGACTTTTCAGTGTCCCATGCCCTGGCAGTGAGCAGGTCCATGAGGAGCTGGGAGGGGCATGGCTGGCAAAGCTGTCCTCACCTGGCCAAGGGGATTTCCATATGCTCAGTGAATTAACTGGGGGGAGCCCCTGACTGATGCTTGGGGGCAGGCTGAGCATCCGTCTGTGGGTGGTGAGAGATTATCCTTTGAATCACTTGGAATAAAATCATCCTGGTTTTATTCCACTCTCTATTTTCTTTTCATAACAACAACAACAACATCATCATGTTGTTGCTATTATTGTTGTTAATATTGATATTAATATTAAAGTTATTTACATTATTAAACTGTTCTTATCTCAACACATGAGTTTCAGCTTTTTTTCCAGGTCTCCTCCCCATCACACTTGGGAGGGCAGGGATTGAACCAGTGATTGTGTGATTCTTAGTTGCCAGTTGGGATTAAACTATGTCAATATTGTAGATACAAATAAGAAAACAAAGAAATATTGAGAGCAGTGCCTTCCTAGAAATGCTGGATTCCAGTGCACACTATTGGGTCATCTCCAGGATCACAGACCAAAATGAAATGGCTGCTGATTTCTATGGTGGGAGACTTTGTGACTAGCTTTGAACTCTAAATCCCATCTATAATGCACTTGGTGCAAACAAATTAAAATTAAATTTAGTGGGAGTTAGATGGACTCAGATTTAAGCATGAGTCAAAAAACCTTCCCTGAACTCCCCATCCTTGCATTGCTCTGTCAGCAATAGTGCCAAACTCTCCTGCCAACATCTCCACACCAGGAATTGGTTTATGCCAGCACACATGGCTGTGGCAGTCCTTCCTCTTCCTAACTGCAAGGCCAGGATACAAAAGGCAGCCTTACCCTGGGTGGATTTACTCATGCATTTAATGTCAAACTTATGCCCCACCTGTGCCCTGCCCATACCCACTGTGGTGAGCAAAGGGGCACAGCCATACCCACCATCAGTGTTCTCTGCTGAATCCACTGCCACGCTGCAAAGGCTCCATTGCAGCCCCAAAGTAACCTGACAAACTCTCCCTTTGAGACTGGGGCTGCCCTGGGTAACAGATCAGCAGCTTGTGGCCAGGAACAGCAGCGTTGTCAGCCCACTCATTGTCAGCCTCCAACACACTGGCAAAAGCTTGGCACTGAGACAGTGGGTAAGAGATGCCCATCAGTGCTGAGGAACACTGCTGGAGATGAAGATGGGAGAGGTAAACTCCCAGGCTCCAGGGAATTTGGAGGAGAACTAGAGACATTATTGATCTGCAGCATTGCTGAGAGGCTCCCTTGCTGCTAGGCAGCTCTGGCACTCAGCAAGATGAGACCCTCCATCCAAAGAGTGTCTGTGATTGCCTGAACCACTGATGAGGATGCACATCAGTGCATCCTGAAATGTCCTTATACATTGACCCAGCAATTAGCAGGCTGCTGGTGTCAGAACAGGGAGCAGAGCCCTCTGTGCAGCGCTCAGCTGCATCTACAGAGCCACAAAAAATCCCTCTGAGATGGTTTCAAAAACCCAGCGCTGATTATTCAGATAAGCCACGATGAGATAAGCTCTGATATCATCAGAAAGGGTGCAAGGCACTGTCACACGAGGGAGAGAGATGGGAAGGATGTGAACTCTATTTAAGCGGTCCCACAGTGAAACAGTTTGCAGAGAGTTCACAACTTACTGACAGCTCTCTGTGAGCGGCTCCTTTGATTGCACTGCTCTGTGAAGGAGCACTTGTCACTTTTTATTGAAGGAAAGGGAAAGAAAGCAAAGCAGCTTGTTGCCAGGAGAAAAGATGCCACTCACTTTAAGTTAAAATATAGACAGTTGCAAGGCCCTGGCTGCTGGTGATGGAGGACCAGCAGAAGTGTGAAGGAAGTATCAATGCAGGGCAAGAGAAAGAAAACAGCAAGAGACTAAAGCAAGCACAGAGCAGGGAGGGATGAGGCTCAGACCCCCTGTTTGTAACTGGGAATGCTTGACCATGCATGAAGGGAAACCAGCAGCTGTATGCCCTTCAAAACCAGCAGCTCCCACCAGGCTGAGTCAGGATGCTGTTCCCACAACTCTTGTACCCAAACACCTGTGAGACACCCAGACTGAGAATGACCCACTGCAGAGGAGCTTTTTAAATCCTCTCTAATAAAGTTGTTTTGCATTGCCATACTGTGGCTGGTCACTCCTTAGAGCCTTATCCTCACTCAGCAGGTGATGAGCTCTAATCTCAATGGGGAAGAGCTGTAACCCTGCACTGCCTGTCCTGCAGCCTCTGCCTTCCCACATCATCAAGCTCACTGAAATCCACCTTACAGAGCTAGAAATCCCTCACCCCAAAGCAAGAGTATTAAAGCTTTGTGATTGTATCTCTGTAACCCAGCAAGCAGAGGAAAACAACCTGGAAAAGGTACAAAAGCTCAACGGGAGCAGCCCCTACCCCCCCTTCATTTGTCAGGATTCTGCTTGTTCAAGATAGTAATCAGCAAACAGAAAACCCTGCACAAAGAGGCTCTGGTGGAGAAAGCCCAATTTCCCCTCAGCCTCTGGTGCTTCTGCTGAGAGTTACTGTGGAATATTAAAAGGCACAAGAGATGATAGAAGTAACTGCAAAGATGGAGAAAATGACTCTGCAGATATAGAAGAGAACAAAAATGCAATGCAACATTACAAAATCCCGAGTCCCACAAAGCAAAGCATTTCCCACTGGAACTGGAAAGCTGCTATGTAACAGCTGGATCCTGCAGACTAACCAATTTACTTCCATGGTTTTTTTACTTATAGCAAAGCAGAAAATATTGATAGCTACAGTTTTCCTAAATTCAGCTTCATCCTATTGCCCTATTTGTCAACTGGTGCAATTTCTGGCAAGACTCTAAGACTGTACTTTCTCACCCACACTTTGGGAGGTGTTTTGCAATTCCAACCACTTGTCCAATGGCAGAGAGGCTCCAACACCTTGTCCCAGCTGCCAGGTTTTAAGGATCATATTCCTGTGCAATATAAGGGTCTGAAGCACAAGTCTGATGAGCAACTGAGGGAACTGGGGGTTTTTAGCCTGGAGAAGAAGAGGCTTAAGGGAGATTTTTATCCCTCTCTGAAAGAAGGTTGTAACCAGGTAGGAGTTCATTTCTTCTCCCAAGCAAAAAGCAACAAGACAAGATGAAATTTCCTCAAGTTGTGGTGGGTGGGTGTTAGGCTGGATATCTGGAGCTTGGGAATCTCTGCTCTGGTGCCTGGAGCACCTCCTCCCCCTCCTTCTTCCCCGACCTTGCTGTCTGCAGAGCTGTTTCTCTCACAGATGCTCCCTCCTCACTCCAGCTGGAATCGTGCAGGGGTTTGTTTTTTTCTGCCCTTATTAAACTTGCTACCCAGAGGCACTGCCACTCCCCACCACCACTGATGGGCTCAGCCTTGGCCAGTGGCAGATCTGTCTTGGCTCTGTCAGACACTGGGGAGGCTTCTGGCAGCTTCTCACAGAAGCCACCCTTGTAGCCCCCCTGCTACCAAAACCTTGACACACAAACCTGATACAATTGCAGGATTGTAAAATTCTGAGTGTAGAAATCACAAATGGTATGTCTGTCCTGAACTGATGATGGATAAAGTCACTAAAATCCCATATCCATTCACTTTAGAGGCATTAAAACACAATTAACTTTGAGTGCTGCAATGGAGGGAAAAGTGGAGGGGCTGATTTTTCATTGTTTCTAGTTATGCTGTATTTTGCTTTTCTTCTGAGCACAAGGGCTCACTCAGATTCCACAGGGGTGCCACTAATGCCAGTGTGTGTCTCATGGCAGCACACAGCCATCCATCCTGGCAGTGGAGAGCAATTGCTAAGGAATTACACACACATTTGGCAACAGGAGATACCAATGTCACCTTCCAAACAGGCAACCAAGGCATGCAGGAGCAAGCAGAAGAACAGCCTTTTCCCTGGAAGCAGAGAAAGGCAGAGGCTCCAAGTCCTGCAGTACTGGGCTGTCATCTGGACCTGGCTGCATTTCCCTGAGACTCACTTCTCTTCATCTCAGCCTCTGGCTGGGACAGGTGGCATATGGACATCTTGGTGCTCCTGGCTGTCTTGCCAGAGGTCACAGCTTTCTATTTCCCCAGCAGGCTGGGGGTGGTTCCTGGAAGCACTGTGGACTCTTCCCATCCTCTCTGCCCTTTGAGCTCATTAGCTCTCTGCTGTGCCCTGACTTTGTGGAAGGACTTCAGGAAAGACCCTGCCAGCTTCAGGGCCGTGGGAGATGTTCCTTCAATAAAACCCCAATTTCTGTGCAGAGCTACAGCCCACACAGGCACGGGGAGCATCCCTCATGCCAGCAATGAATATGGGATCAGGCAACCTCAGAAGTGTCAAACCCGGCATGGCAGCAGTGCCATGGCCTGTGGGGACAGCATGTGGGGACAGGCCACACAGAGCCCCTGGGGCACAGAGCCCACAGCACTTGGGGAGCACCGGGTGTGCCTGAGCTGAGACACATTTCTGCTGTGTAAGGAAGGGTAAAGGCTTTTTTGCTGTCTTTTGAGGTTGTTTTTTTCTTTTGTTTTTAAGAGAGAAGACTGCAGATCTTGTCTGTCCCGGGAAATACATTATAAAACTGCAATTTGCCTGTCTTGGCTCTTTCACCCTAGCATTGACCCTAAAGATGAACTCCCACGAACAAGTCTAATCCTGTTTTTCATGTTTCCCCAGGCTAATGAATATTTATGAATTGTTTCTCCAGAGCCAAAGCATGGCCCTTACAACCGGCCATGATAGTTCAATTTGTTTGCTTGCCAATTCTTCGAATTGTTTTTTTGTTGTTGTTCTTTTTGAAACTTAGAGGGAAAAAAGAATCTCATTCCCAGTTGGCTCTTATCAAAGTGTGTGGGGTTTTTGTTTAGTTGTTGGGTTTTTTTTTTAACTCAGCTGGTGCTTGGAGACTTTCCAATCGGCTTGAATGATTAATGTGGTGCCACTGACTTGTTTTGTGTTTGTATTAACAAAAAAAACCTCAAAAAAAGCACAATTCATGTTTTCCAAAGAGCCAGTTAGGTATCTCTGATTGACCATACCATGTAAGTTTTAAATTGTTCTTTGTATGCACAAAATGTATAGTAAAAAGGAAGCATTTCCACAGAGATGAATTGAAAATTCAGGGTTAGAGACAGGGGCAAAATACCTCCTCTCAGCAAGCTGAGAATTAGACTATAATCATTGCAAAGCCAGGTCTTAATATCTTACATTTATTTAAGGGAAAAGATTTGTTCTTTTGCCTGCTATTTATTTAGCTAGTCTACATTCAGTTTGAATAGCAAAACAGCTTTCCCAGTTTAGCTGCATTATCAAGTCAAGGTCATTCCCCTCAGAGAAAGATCAAGATCCTCTATAAGGAAGAAAAAAAATAAATTACTCTCTCCCTGATTGATCTACTGAACATCATTAGCGAAGGGTAAGAGATATCTAAACATGCTCTGTAGTCCACTGATGTGCATGGTGCTTTTTAGTGTGAAACAGAAGGAAGTTATGCAATTACCTTGAGGGAAAAAACTGTTCCTTTAGTGGTGTTTGGAAATAAAACAGAGTTGTGAACGAGGGGGTATCCTGAAGGATGCAAGCTGCATGTTTGTGAGCCAATAAAGTGGCAAAGAAATGCAGCTCTGCTGATTTGCATTATGTGCCTCTTTGCAGGTGAGAGTTCAGCCTTTTCTAATGCTTTTCATCCAATGTTATAATAATATCCATAGAAGTTTAATAGCACTTAATAGCATGTATTCCTTCAGAAATAATAACTGTTTGTGCTCAAACTCATTAGATTAAGATGTGCCATTGTAACACTGTGGCTCAGAGACTGCTTGGCAAAGCACACAGGGGCTACACCCAGCAAGGAGAAATTTCACACCAGCCAATATATATTGCATCATAAACCCCCACACAACAGAAGTTATCACACTAATTTCTGTTATTTTATCCTACTGTCAGAGGGGAAAAAAAAGGTCATTTGAAAGCCTGAGAGTCAAGGGCAGCCTTTCCCAAATCGTTTTGCTGCAAGGAGACAGACCATTACCAGGGATCCAGAAATTGTTCCAGGGGTTGAAATTACTGACAACATATTATGGGGTGGCTTGTCCAAGTGCTCAGAACTCCCTGGGGTGTGGGGGTGGGCAAGTGGGCTCTGCTGCACCAGCCTGGGCAGGGGACAACGGGACAATCTCCTCATCTGGGGGCACTGGGGGATCTCCAGGGCAGGAGCTGCTTCCTCTGATTATCTGAGCAAGAACAAACACAGCTGAACCCCAGAGAGGCAAGTGACCACAAGCTGTGGTTAGGGCAGCACTGCAAATTCAGCACAGGGCAAGGAGGCAGTGGGGGCTTGCTGGAGGAGGTGACACTGCTGGGGTGATTGACTCGCTGGGCCCCCAGCCCAGTCTGGGCAGGAGCCCTGGGCTGCCTTCCCTGGAGCACCCAGGGCCAGCTCAGGGCCTCCAGGGCACCTCCCTGCCCATGGTGTGTGCACAGACATAAAAGAGATGCACACACACCTCAGTCCCTGACAGCTTCACCAGCCAGAGCTCAAAACTCTCTGTTGGGAGGACACCTAGAAAAGGTCTGAGAGGGCTCAGTCAGTTTTGAATTGTAACTCCTTTTTAACAATTGAAAGTGTAAATTGCTGTGAAAAGAGCCTTTTTATCCACAGAAAGCTCCAAGATCCAAGTGGGTCAGCCCTCTGGAGGAGTGGAGGTGCTCTTGGTGCCTCCACCACACTCCCAGGCATGTTGGTGGGCCAGGTCTCAGAGCAGCTCAAGGCTTTGAGGAAAGGCCAGCACAGCTTAAACTTGTCTGCTGGCAGTGTCCTGCAGAAACCACACCAGAGAGAAATGGGCTACAACAGTCTCCTCTGCCTCCCTGCCTGGCCACTGCCCAAGCTAAGGAGAGAACAGCCTTGCTATGGCTTGCAATTAAAGAAAATAACAATTTTTTGCCAGCTCACCTGGATCACACCCACATTGACCCAGTTGGTAATGATGAGTCAGTGAGCTCACACTACCCAGGCTGGAGGAGATACCCAGAGTGGGAGTTATGATAACCAGAACCCAAATCTTAATGAACCATTAAGGAAAAACAATGCAGAAAGCCCCATGAGATCCATGCAGGTTGCTTGGGCACAAGCATCAGGCAGCTCTGGCAGCACATTGCTGGTTATCATTGCTGTAAATCAAAGCAGAATTAGCATAATTTTTCAGGTCTGGGGTTTGTTTTTACTGAGGTCATAAACAAGCTGATAACACTGGGGTTTTTTTATACCACATTGTAATTGTGTTGGCAGCCTAATTTTCAACACTGTGCTCACCTATGCTCAGTCACAACCGTGTTAATGCCAACTTTCTTCGAAAGAAAACCAAATTGTTCCAGGAGCAAATCTGAATTCAGTGATATTTCTGTCAATCCAGTGGGCTGCCTTTCCTTCTGCCTTCCTTAGGAGACAATCATTGCCTGCTGGGACTTTATGCATAGATTGCTAACTTGCTGTGCATAAGCTGATGCAAAGAATGAGCTTTGTAATTTAAATAACAGACTGTGGAATTGATGACAGACACACACGGTCATTCAGCCAGTGGCAGAAAACTGACAATGAAGGCTTCAGCAGGAAGGTGGAGAAATATATTGCTTTTTCAGGGAACAGACACACAGCCTGCAGCCATGGACATCTCTTGGAGGACACCATATGTAAAATGAAGCAGATCACCCCCAAAACAGAAGGGTTTACACAGTATCCTGCTCAGAGCAGAGGGGCCTCCTGTTCTGTGCTGTTTACTCCCATTCCACCTGGCTGGATCTTCAGTCCAACTGTGATGCAAAGTGGAGATGTTCCTTCTTGCTAGGAGATTGGAGAAATAAAGTGGGCTTTGGTAAAATGCTGCTGGTGGCTCCGTGGTCCCTGAGAAGGGGAGCTGGGGAGGATCCATGAGCTCAGGCATGACAGCCCCTCTCTGCCAGGCAGTGTCACACCCACCAACACTTCCTGCATCATCAGGGGGCTCCCTCAGCCTCCAAACTGGGGCTTTTGCCCCTGGACACGCTGATTTACATCCAGGCACAGGCTGACCCACTGGTGCTGTGTCCCACAGTCCCCCTGTGCCTGCACTGACTGTGGATGTACAGCCTGGTCACAGAGCGACAAAACGGGATTCGTTTTCTCACAGTGGCTTGTGAGATTGTTTCAGGGAGTTGTAGAGAAACAATGATAACTTGTTAGTATAAACAACCTTCACTGGGGTCCAATTAACAAATCCTTTTTGGTAAACAATCTCCATAACACATTCCACGTGTGCCAAACAACAGGAACAGCGAATAGAGATAAGACTTGTTTTCACTTATTTATCTGAGCTTTCTCACTGCCTTTCCAATGAAAAATCCTGGGAAGGTTGTGCCTGCTGCTCTCTGTGAAGAGAACTGTGGCCACAACTGACCATCCTGGGAACCCACAGCTGGATCAGTGCATGGGGAGCAGCCCTGAGAAACACCCTGTGCAAAGCAGGGTCATGCTGCAGAAGCTCTGAGACCCCACTGGCAGGCACAGAGCCAGGGAGAGCCCTCCTGGGGATGGATGGGGCTCCAGGTAAAGCAGAAGAGGTTGTTGGTGGACATGAGCATGGGCCAAGGCTGGGCAGAGCCACAGGCTGCATGACAAAGCTGGGCCTGGCAAATATTCATCTTGCAGAGCAAATCAAGGGCTCTGCAGACAATAGCAATGACAGCAAGAATACAGAAAATAACCATAAATACCTGTTCAGGTAAAATAAACCTCCCTAATCTAGTATATCTCGTTTGCATAACAACAAAGACTTTGTTTTGTTGTTTTTTTTTTTAAAGTTGATAAATACCTTTTCTTTTTGAAAAGAAACAAAGTCTCCGACAAGGCCTTTAATCATCAAATCAGTACAAACAATATTATAATACATTAGACTTGGAAATTATAACCTGTAATTATGCATCAACTAATTAAATTAGTACTGACAGTTTTCAAAGTGTAGGAGAAAAAGGCAAAATAAATCTCTTGCTTTCAGGGATGATTTTTCCTGGAAGAAGTAAAGACACAGGAGCTGAAAGTGCTTTCTATCTGGGAATGAGGATTCACACAGGAAACTCCCACACCTGAAACACAGCCTCTCCTAATGCTTGCCAGGAAACCCCTTGCACAAGTGGGAGCTGGTCAGCAGTGAGAAAGAAGCAACAAGTGAGAGTCCTGCTTTTAATGAAACCCAAGGAATTTGCCCTGGAAAAGCCCAAGTACAGCTGCTGTGGCACTGAGCAGGAGCCACCAGCCTTCTGGAAACAGACTGAGTTTCATTGTTCAGGAAGATGAAAGCCTGCACTTGGCTGAGAAACAGCATAAAAACAATTCATAAATGAGCTAGACAGGGTGTATTTATGCATAAGTAGCATTAAGAGCCTTTTGAGGGTTCTTCTAATAATTTAGGGTTGCTATGCAACACACAGGTCCAAACATGATTCCAGCAGCAGCAACTGAGCAGATCCTCTGGTGGCTTTTATAGCACCTGGAGCCAGCCTGCACAGCCACTGCTGGCTGCACCCAGCACGGTGTCCCAGCTGCTCAGTGCCAAGGGAACTGGGGCTAAAGGGCAGCATGAGCATCCCAGCCACTGCTGCTGATGCTGTTTGCTTTTTGCCTTTTTTCTTTCATATGTTCTCTGTATTCTCCCCACGTGTATTTGTAGCTCTGTTGTCTATTGTGCTAGTGTCTAGTTTTCCTAGTGCTTTTCCAGGGCCTTTCCCTAGGCAGAAAGACAAAACAATTCCAGAGCTCCAAGCCCAGGGGGGTACAAGGCCCCTGTCCTATCTTGGTTCTTCCTGGGAACCTAGGCTGAGAACAACTCCTTGAGATTCATTTCATTGACAAAGTACAACCACTGCTTATGGGGAGAAGGGGCTTGACGTGGGGGGAATTGCATCACCACTGTCCTCCTAATTGGTGCTTTTTATAATTATGGTAACTTCCTAAAATCTATAAAGATGTACTCATCCCTGGAAGGGATGGGGGAGACTTTTGTGGACCAAAATTATCTCGAGTTCCATTTCCGAGTTGGGAAAAAGGCAACACTGCACATAGCCATGTTTCCATTCCAGGGAATAACAGTGATTGTGGAAATAGAAACGCCTCTCAGTCCAAACTCGTGCCACATGCAACACTTGTCAACCTGTCAAGATGTTACTCTATATAAATGAGCTTAATTTACATGTTAATAACACTAAAAACCACGGCATGAGAGGGAGAGAGGAGACTGAGGAGAAAGTGGGGAAGCGACTTTCATTTGAAACCTTGTCAGAAATAGGAATTTTGAAATATTTCAATGAGCTCAAAATAAAATCCATCCATTAAGCCTACTTGCATTTCATGTCTGGACTCTCCACTTGCACACCAGCTTTTCATCTTCTTGCAGGTGGCAAGGTTTTGAAAGCTTCAGTTGAATGGTTGTGTGCAGGCACAGTCCCATGATAACTGGGCTTGGGGTGAATATATGGAGAGAACTGGGAGGAGCAAAGCCAGTGAGCTCTGTGTTTTTATATGAGAGGAGAGCTGGGGGAGGAGGGAAATCAAATTGCTAATATCCATTCAAAAACTAAAAAAAGATGAAAAATAAGTTTGCAGTGCAAATGGCAGCAGCCAACAATCTCAGCCATCCTATATTGCCACAGGTCATTTTGGTTTAGCTGCCCATCCATGGCACAGCAAAACCAGCAGAGCTTGCAGGATCAGTCCAACAATTCAGCTTAGGAAACAGCAGAAAAAAATGTTTTCTGTATTTAATTACTTTGTAATAATGGCCTCTGTCATTATTTCAGCATTTGTGTTTGCCTGAGTGTTTCAGGGATGAAGTAAAATTAAGATTTTCTTCTGATCCTTTGTACTTGGCCATATCATATCCTTGCAAAAATGCCTCATCAATTCATTTGTGCATGAAAGGACAGATAGAGCATCCTTCCCAAAGGGCCCCTCCTAGCACTGAGGTGACTTGGAAAGTGACAATTAAAAGAGAATTTACCCAGGACTTGCAGCCCCTGTACAGTTGCACACATTAGAAAAGTGTGGGCAGAGGCCCCTCTTCTTCCCTCTCCCCTTTCCCATGGTTGTGCATTTTCAGGTGATGCAGCCCCAGAATGGATCTCCAGAGGTGCTGCTGAGCACAGCCAGGGATGAGGTCCAGAGACCCCTTTCCTCTCCACAGAGCTCTCACCTGGGCTAGGAGGAGATGTAGATCCATCAGGTGCAAAACATTCAACTTTTAGAGCTGCTGAAGCCAACTTTCTGTCCTCTAATACACATCAGATAAACAAACCCATGGTAGAATCAGTACAACCAGTACTAGAAAAAGTCCTGCAGCCAGCAAGTATCTCCTGCATATTTTATCTTATAATCCACTGCACTAATACTTAACCACCACACCAAGCAGGTGGAAGTTTGAGGGCCATTGAGCACTGTGAATTTTCCCAATGCATCACAATTACCAAAACACCTGTGCTAAATAACTTTGCGCTGAGCCACTGTGAAAATTCACAGAGTGCTCAATAGCCCTTGAAATTTCTCATTTCTAACTGGCAGCAGAGTGGCTGACTGCTCACACATCACACGGCAGCACAGCACACACAGACACTGGATCAGGACCTCGGAAAGGCCCTTTTCTCCTCGGCAGGATGTTTTGCCATCCCTGTGATTTTCAGGCTGCTCCTACTTTGTCTCTGCAATTACACTCACTTGGAGCTGGTGAACTTCTGTGTGAGCAGACTCTAAACACAGCCAAGCCCCCCAGCTCCCCTGTCCCTCCTCCCCAGCCCCGCACAGCTGTCTCAGGACTTCTCTTTTCCTCTTGCAGAGCCAGGGCAGATGCCAAGTTAGAGGCAGAAAAACCCTGTGGCCATGACAGACTTAAGCCCATCTCAGGACTGGCCTCTCCATGCTGCCCCTCCCCTTTTCTTGCAGACACCAGGGAGGGATTAAGGGCTCAGTTTCCCTCTGGACACAGCAGCAGCTGAGGAAAAACTCAGCCCTGTCGTGCACAGAGCAGGACAAGGCTCAGTGGATGGCCAGAAGCTCTTCAGCTGTGGTGGAAGACATGAAAGGCTGTACAAGCCCCTGGTGCACCCAGCTGGAAAAGAGGACAAGAACAAATTGGAGGGGTTTCTGCAGGCAAAAGCAAGAAGAATGGGAGGCTGATAAACCTCCCTTATGGTGGGGAACTACAGATATTCTATCTGTTTAGTCTGTCCCTGGGAAGGATAAGAGGTGGTCAGCAAATGCCTTCACAGAGAGAGGAGTAAGAAGAAGAGGCTCTTTAATCTGGCAGATGAAAGCATCTTGAGATCCAGTGGCTGGAAACCAAAGGCATTTCTACAGAGAAATAAAATTGTTCTTGGTGTAGAACAGCTAAGGTAACTAATTAATCAGTGGAACAATTTACCTGAGGAAGAGACAGAGTCTCTGTCACTTCAGGTGTTTAGAATGGATCTCTGTGGGACATCTGAACTCCACTTGAGCATCTGGGGTTTGAAGACTGGCAAGGAGAATTCTTGCAGGAAAAATTGTTAGTGTGGGTTCTTGGGGGCTCCTTCTGCATCACATCAGATGTGGCCAGAGCTCTGCAGTGCAGGGTCCTGCTCTCTCCCTTTGCTGCTCAAAAAGAGCAGGGCAGCAGAAGAGAATCTGCTCCTGAGTGGGGCTGAGCCTTATCCCCTGTGTCCCAGTGCTGCCATTCCCACTGTGAGCTGCCCAAACCACAGCCTGTCATGCTGGGCTGGGCTTCCACATCTGGCTGCTCACCAGCTCATCTGTGGGGCTGCACAACCTCAGCTTCTCTGTACAGCTCCACCACTTATTTGTAAAATGTTGCCATGATAATGAAGTTGAACTTCTATAGCAAATCTGTTGATACAAGTACTATAAAGCTAATTTTCAGGGTTGCTTAGCTCACTGCTAAAAGGTTCACTGCATCTCTTACAACCTCCAGCTGAAATCCAGATTATTTTTCAAGAGATGACTTTTTAGAAGCCTTAGGCTTTTATGTTACTTCTTGTATTTTAGAAAAGACATGTATTGGAGCCCTTGACACAAATAGGAGGTGAATTTCAATGGTTCCAATTTAAATGTATTTTAGAGTTAGTGATGTTTAAATATGATTATTTTTGCTACATTAGCATAAAAATGTTGGGACAAAGCCCAATTTTCTCATGTGGTTTTCTAGTAATTAGACACTTCTGATTGTAATATTATACAAATACATCAATTCAGTAATACTAAGTAAAATAATTTTGAAACCAAGCAAACAAAAGAGAAAGGAGCAAATCACACACAAAAAGACGGGGGATTAAAACCTGGCTGTACAGGCACAACATCCCCCTTTGCCTCAGAGATCCACCACACAGAGACTCATTTAAACAAGGGGCAAAAGAACCACAAACACCAAGCTCTGGAAAAGTAACTTCCTGCCAAATCCCCAGTTAATGAGGCTGCTTGGCAGATTCCCACTCCACAAAAGCAGCTGGAAAATCCCAGGGCTCCCTGAGTCCACTCACAGGGTGCAGCAAGGCCCATGAGCCCCAGCTGAGCTCCAGATCCCCCTGATGAGCCCCAGTCTGAGCTGGGATTCTGCAGGGCAGCACAGGCACCCCCAGCCTGCCTGGGCTCCAGCAGCCCCTCCATGAGCTGGGCTTTTCCCTGCCTCCCTCTCCTCTGGCCACAGGCACCTGGTGAAAAAGCTCTTGCTCTTGCTCTCTGCCACTGCTCATCTGCAAACAGGACTGTGTGACCTCAGTGCTGCTTCATAAGTTGTCAAACAACTGCCTGGGCAATAAAACAATTTATACTTTCCATGTATTTTGGTATATTTCTTGTTAAGTAATAACAAAAAACAAATATTATGTTGCTCTGAGTACATAAAAGGCTTGTTTCACTGATTACCCAGGCTTTAATTTTCTTTAAGCAACTCTAAATGGGTGGTATTTGGGTGCAATTAGCCATCCAATAATCACAGTATTGCAGCCAAGGACCATTGTAGGCTGCCCAGAAGTATCATGACTTCACTATGATGCACAGAGAAGGACTAATCAAAGTCCCATTATAATTATAACAAATTCAATGGCCTGCTCATTAGGTCAATGTCGACAAAAGTGACTCTCTCATGTCTGTGTTGGAAGGTTCACACAGATGCTACTCTCTCTGCAGCAAGCAATAGACCACTCCAAATGTCACTGGAAGGTTGTTTGCTTTGTAATAGGCACCTGAGTTTTATTTGGCTGGCTTCTAAATTATCCCCCCCTCCTTTCTGATTAGGAGAGCTTTCAGATTTTACACAGAGGGCTCTCAGGCTCTTTGTTCTTCAGGAATTCTTTCCTAATTAAAAAAATAAAAACACAAAAATCCCCCTCACATCTGCAAACAGAAATGCAGGAAGACAGCCAAAAATCAGATCCTGAGCATTAACATTTAGCTGTGGCTGTATTTCACTGTGGGCCTGTACACATCTTGTACAAAGGCAGAGGCCCTTATGCTCCCTGTCCCCTGGAAGGAGGGAGTACACATGCTCCATTCATAATTAATGGCCCAGCTTTTCCAGAAGCACTAACAACTGCATCTGTTCCTGTCTGCTGAGGGGCTGACCCTCAAGGTTTAGCTTCACCAGACTGATGCTCTGCCTGCAAAGTAGCCACCTAGGACATGCTGCAGCCAGGCTTTATCACCTGATCCCAGGTGGATCCAAGCCAGCAGCAAACATAACCACACTTGTCCTCTGAAGCCAACGCTGCCTTTGGCACCCGTTTCGAGGGCAGCGAGCTTGGCCTCCAGCACACAGATTTCCAAGTGCTTAGGATTGGGACTAAGACCTCCTGAAGCCTCAGGCAAGCTGAGAACCCTCAGCATCCCTGCCAAACTGAATGGCTACACGATTGCAAGCCTTTGCACTGCCCAGAGGACAGACTCACCCCAGCACTGCAGAGCTGTGCCTGCACCAGCACTCAGCACTTCAGTCCCAGCAGGGAAGCAGCGATGCTCCCGACAGGGAGGTTGATGCTAAAAGGCATCAAAAGTCACCTTGAAATGGGCTGATTATTGGCTTGTTACCTGGTCCATGGAGTGAGATATGCCCTGAGTATATTTGTTCTGCTGAGATAACCAGAAAGAAAGCCTCACCAAAGCAGGCTCTCTACTGCCAGAGCGCGTTTTTGATTTTCAAGGGAACACAAATATTTTGTCTAGTGCAAACTTGACCTGAAAACAATTCTCCATTCCTTTTTCTTGTGGCTTTTATTTGTGCTTCTCTTCACCCAGTGAGACAGTCCCCTCTTGTGGCCCCTTGAGAGGCTTCTCAACAAGAAAAATATAAGTTTGGGCCCACCAGAACACTTCAGAGGCTCTGGATGTGCCCTAGGAGAGCCCTCCATGCCAGGGCCTTCCATAGCTGGTGGTCCAAGTGTTGCAGGGCAATATTCTTCAGTCAAAACAAAGCATTCTGCAGAGGGGAAAGCCCTGAAAACAACACCCACAACTGTAGAAATTAAACTACTTTGACAAGAAGATCCCCAAATGGGTCCAAAAGACATTGGTTGGAAGAATACACCCTGATATACTTGGTCTGTTTTCACCTCAGTGTTGTCTGTTTCTCTCTTGTTTTACATGATTCTTCTGTACTTTGGAGTGATCTGTGTAAAACTAAAGGGATAACATGAAGGGAACAAAGCTGGATAAAAACCTTAGAGTACTTGCCAAACTGAAAAAAAAAAAAAAGAAAGAAAAAAGGAAAGAAAACATCAAGCTAAGCCAAGCCAATCCAAATATCCCTCTATTTTTGTGTACTTTGTTACATTAAATTTATTTTATGATTCATTTGTAACAAAGTAGGGTGGATAATGCAGACTTGCATCACAAACCTCTGTGTGCATAAGAAATCACTCGTGTTCCACAAAGAAGGATTGGGTAACAAAAATAGAGCCCTCTCATTTGCAAAAGTGGTTGGTGGTCCAAGCTGAGTGGAGATCTCTCAAGGCCAGTTCCTCACACAGTGCTGAACTGGTGGCTCTCACAATGAAGTGGTCATGTCCTCATCAGAGCATTCCAGCCCTGTGGGGTCAGCCCAGCCCTTTGTATTTAAGCCTGCCAAGATGTCCTGAAAGCACATCTCAGAGCACAGGGTGGTTTTGGGGCAGCTGCCTCCAGGTGGATGGCCCAGGAGACACCCACTTGTGGGTGGGCCAAGAGGTCTCCCAGAAAATGCTGGGAGATTTCAACCTTGTCTTAAAAGCCACAGCTTGGCAAAGATCTGAGGCTGCTGAGGTCAAAGAGTCTGACTCATTAAGCTCAGGGATAATCTTTCAGTTCAGGGTCAGCTCCATCTCCACTAGATCACCCAGACCCTTTTGGATGTCAAAGCCCAAGATCTCCAGGCTTGCAAACACAAAGGAAAACATCCCCTGTCCAAGCTGCTCGTATTTCTGACTGAATGTGTCAGGTGGACAAATGCAAAGGGGAAGCAAGCAGATGGTGATATCACATAAAACAAAACAGGCTTTGCAGATGAGTTTATTGCCCTGCCAACACTAGCCCCTTACACTGCAAAATTCCAACATCTTTCTTGTTTCCTCAACATTCCTAATATTTCACTCACAATTCTACGAGGAGTTGGGTCACAAAGATATTAGGCTTTCCTAAAATTCAAGATTTCTACATACTAATCCCTGGCTGTGCCTGCCACTTGTGTCCTTCATCCAGGATCACAAAACACCCCAGGGAAGAAGGGAATAATCCCAGCTCCCCTCCTGCTGCCCACCCTGCTCCCAGGAGCTGCTGCAGCAACCATAACTGCAGTGCTGGAGAGGGCATCTCCCAGGTGACAGGCAGCTAGAAACGAGCTGAGCAAGCAGGAAAAAAGCATCCAGGACTGGATTGCAGGAAGGCTGCAGGTGTTACGATTATTGTAAGAGTTTGGCAAACCAAGGGAACAGCACACGTTTCTAAAACGACAGCACAGGCTTTTATACTTTCATTGCACATCTGTGCATCAGTGTCTCAGCCACTCTCCCAGGCATATCAAAAGTACACCAGAGCCACACAAAACCTTGGAGTGAAGTTCCAAACACTCAACAAAGTGATAAAGGGGATTACAACCTGCTCTACTCTCTCACACCAACCAGACCAGCTGCTGAGGATGGGAATGTGTGAGAGGTGACTCAGGAGGATGCTCCATGGTGCTGTGGCTGCAACAGAGAGAGGAACTTGTCTCTGCTGGACACTTTCAGCCATTTGGCTTGGTCAATCCCTCCCAGCTATGCAGGAAATAAAAGCAGAACATTCATGTCATGCCTTTTGCAAACTAGCCCTGAGGGAAGAAGTAGCCGACAGGAAAGGTTTCCACTTCTGCCAACTCCATCTCCCTATCTTCCTTTTCTGTTTATTGTTTTCCCCTCATATTTTCAAACACTTGCCAGATTTCCCAAAACTTCTGTGTAAAAATATAGATTATTTTCTGCTATAAGACCCCAGTAATAAAGGAACATTTATTAGAGCAAGTATTTCCCCATCTCTGCTGAAGCAGAATTTCTTCTGTGGAAGGGGAACCCAAGCAAGTTTACAAGCTTTTGCTTTTCTGTGCATCCTATAAACACACATTACCACCTCCTGCTCACCAATCCTGCAAAGGGGCATTTACAGTGCGTTTAGAATGGTTTTCCTCCCTTACCATCTCCCTGTGGTCCCATCCAGTTTCTGATCTGAAGAGCAATCAATAAATCAGCCCTGCTATCCATCGAGGTTCCCGGCTGCCCAATGAGAGCAGCAAACCCCAACGTGCTGGTTTATTACCCAGCAGCAGCAGCTGGCCTTGGCAGTGCCAGTGCTGGGTTTAGATGTTTGTGTTTGAGTAACAAAGCAGTGTGGGCTGGGGAAGTCAGCAGGGCTGTTCTGTGCCAAGCTACACAGATTCACTCACCAAGCTCTGCAGTTTCATCACAGGGCGCTTTCGCCAAGCGGTCGCACGGGGTGGGTGTCCATGTCATCATTTTAATTGCTCAAAACAGCAAATGGGTGAATTTCTGGCTTGTCAAGGACATTGTACAGAAAAGAGACATTATTAATCTCTCCAAATCCTAGCTGGTGAGCAGGGCCTTAAAACAGCTGAAGAGCAAAGCAAACACACTCAGCAAGTGGGCAGCCTGCCACAGTGAGGGACAGCATGGACCAGGGCTCGAAGGGAAGGTGCTGCTGGCTTGTGAGCTCTTCTCCAGCTGCTAATAAATAATGCTAAAAAGCCTGGCAGGAGGCAGCATCAACAGAAGGTGCTGCTCCATCTCATATAGTTTTCAGAAAGAGGGAAATATTTTCTTGAGGCACCACAAATGTACTTTATGCACCTCTGAACTGGCAGTGCCAGCACCTGCTGGTGCCAATGGGGTGTTGCCAGTGCCTGGCCTGCAGGAGGCAAAGGCATGCCCTGATGCTACCAGTGAAAAGATCTGCCTGGCTGGCCCAGAACTGGCCTGAGGACACTGTGCAGACAGCAGGGACTGTGTAGACAAGCTCTGTCTGCCTCTCCCACAGCCACTGGGATTTGTGCTCTGAGCATATCTGTGCTGCCATGCTGGCTATGGGAAAGGAGCAGGATGTGACAGGAAGAGCTGGTTTGCAGGTAGCTGAAAAGAGGAATCCCATCTTGCCCCACTGAGGTTTTTAAGTGCATTTTAAATTAAAATCAATCTAATTCTCCAAAGGTTTTGACAGGAGAGGGCTGTATGTCCTTGCAGGGAAGCACTGCCCACCCATTAAGGATTTATTCCTCTGTTACCTCTCTCCTTGGGTCACCAAGCTCCAGTCACTGCAGAGAACACACCTCCACAGGGGAGCAGCTCAGTCCAGGGTTCCTCATCACATGAAGGAAAGTTCCAGGTTGGAAGAATCAGTTTAGTTAAGTTAGTTTAGTTTAGTTTAGTTTATCGGATAAACCACTTTACCCAATGCACCCACTGGTGGAGGAAGGGGTGGGAGCCCCTGGGAGACAGTGTCCCCATTTTCTCCACCTGCCCTCATGTCAGCAGTTTCCCTGCCTTTAACTCACTCAGCTCAGCCAGTGGGTCTGAGCCCAGATTCCCCTTGCTGCACATCCACTGCTGGACCCCAGCTGCTGTCCTGCTCCTTTTGTCCATCACAAAGACACACATTCAGTCCCATCACTCCCCCAAACCAATAACTTTTGAACTTAAAATCAGATGCACATCAAAAGCAGCAGCATGTTCAGGCCCCAGCCAGCACAGCCCAGCACCTCAGAAGTGATGAGCAGACTCTGCTCCAGCAGGCAGCTAAACCAAAGAGCTGCCAAATCAGAGCCCTTTCCCACAGAGGTTCTCAAACGTGTGTTTAGGTATTTCAGGAGCACAGAGCTCCAACCAGCACCGAGAAGGAAGCACATCACAGGGCCAAACCTCTCCCAGACAGCACACTGCCTTCTGCTAATGGTCTTAAATCCTTCTTAACCATAGAAGTGCAAGAAGCAGATTTAGAAATAAAGGATGATAGTGGTCACTCAGCAGGGGATGGTATTATGCTAGGTGAGCCTCCCCCAGGAGGGCAGCAGAGATCATTAGAGGAATTGCTTGTCCTTATTTAAGCCTCCCCAACTCTACCAGGAGCCCAACTGACCTGCTGTTATCTGGTGGGTAAGCACAGATACAAGAGACTCATTACTCTAAGCTAAGGCATTGCAGGTCACTGTGCCGCCTAAGAAGTAAAAAAGATAAAAGATTCCCAATTTTCCTGCTTCCTGAGAGCAGCAGCCATTTTGCACCTCCATAAAGCAGGTCTCATCTGAGCAATTTGGCCTATACAATAAGTAGCCAGCACTAACTAGCTGCCAGCTTAACACTAGCAAAAAATGTTATATTCCTTCTTCAGTCCTATTTTTAAGCACTGACATTAAAAGAAAAGACACAAGGGAATTAAATCTGTGGGAAGTCTTTAAGAGAGAACACATTTCTTCCACCTGCACTTTGCAGATAACACCCTACATTTCCAGCTTTTCTGATTTATTCCCACTCATTTTGCTCTTCTCCTACCCACCCAATGAGTGGGATATTAGCAGACTAGGCAGAGCTGCAGACACCTCTCACAGGTAGACAGATCATCCTACAGATGAAGGTCTCTTTTCCACAGCTGCCTTCCAGCTCACCCCCACAGTTCTACATCCCTCTCTTAAGTAGCAAAGTTCTTCCTCCTACTGAACCCTCAGGTGATGCAATCCCCACCTGATCTGTCTGTATTAACAACTTGGCTACTTCTAATAGAGGTGAGGTTTGGTTTGGTTTGGTGAGGTTTGGTTTGGTTTGGGTTGGGTTGGGTTGGTTTGGTTTGGTTTGGTTTGGTTTGGTTTGGTTTGGTTTGGTTTTCCGGGTGAGTATTCAGACTGGCAGCTGCAGCCAAGAAAGAGTCTCGGAAATTTGGTGGTAAATGGGCATAGAGGAGGAAATTAAACTAAAGGATGTCCTGGCAGATTAGAGACGTGCAGGAGAGCCAGGCAGTCTCATCAAAGCCACTGCTGTCAGGCAAAGACCTGTCTGGAGGAGGAGGGAGATGGCTCCAGCTTTCCTGCAGCTGAAAGGAAGAGTGGCTGCTCTCCTTGGGTAGTGCTTTAAACAGTGCTTTTCAAGACCTTCGAACAATTTCTGTGCTTTATGACTGTGCTTTACAGTATTTTTGCTTGAGACAAAGCTGATGCTTCAGGCCAAACACTGCTGCCAGGAAGTGACAGCTCCCCAGGGATTTCATTTGGCTATTTGCCCGGGCCCTTCCACAACTCCCTCAGCAGGGCATCTCCCTCTCTCAGAGCACAAGAGTCACAGGCTTGATTAGGCCTGGCAATTCCTACCAAATTGGACCGGGACAGACAAGAACCCTGGATCCAGAGGGTCCATAGCAAAGCCTAGACATGGAGTTGGGGCCAAATCTCACCAGAGGTTTGCAGGGTGACACAGCTTGACTGTCCAAGTTAGTGCTGAGGCATGCTAACAGGCATTTCACAAGGTTTTACAAATTACTAAGTTGGTTAGGATGACTGGCAAGGTGGCCCAGGGCCACCCTACTCCCAGGATGGTCCTCCTCATTCACAAAGCCCGTGACACAACTCTCCTTCCGTCAGGGCATTGCAGCAAAACAAAAGTTGAAGCACAACTGAGAAGCTGCTGCAATGAGGGTCTGTATCTGCCCAGCAGTGCTGCTGTAAGGCTAAGGTTGAGACCAGAGCCTCCAAACCTGAACTTCCCAGACCTCTCTCCATGCAGCACCTGAAACTCTGGCCATGGCTGAGCCTGGTGGCAGGACAAAGGGCTGGCCCCACTGCTGTGCAGCAGGTTAAATAAATGCCTCAGTGCCATGCTGTGACAAGCCTGAAGCACTGATGGCTTCCTCTGCCTCTGTAATAGCCTCATCTGCCCCAACTCTTATTAAGCCCAAGCCCCACGGATCCAAATCTTTGCTGAACAGAGCCCTAAATAAGTAAATCAATCATTCTCCAGAGTATGAGCTGTCACTGCCTGCTGCGCCGCCATCCGTGCTCCCCCAGCCCCTCTAACAGGCTGATGCTGGCATTCAGCAGGCAGTGCAGATGGGAGCTGCTGCCTGGGGTGTCCCAGGGGTCTGCAGGCAGCACCCCACAGTGCCACACCCCAGCAGGAGCCCGTGGCCTGTGGCCTCACGCCGCGCTAATGACCGCGACAAATCGCGGCCGGCTCGCACCGAGCTGCTCCTGCTTGATGCCAGCGGTGATGTGCCACTGACAGGGCAGCATTAGTCATCCTTAGCCCACAAATGCCAGCCAAATCCCTCGTCCCCTCCATCCCCTGCCTGCAGAGCAGCTGTGAGAGGGAAGATGACCCTGCACTGCCAGAACCTCCTCCCTGTGCTGAAGTGAGAGAAACCTCAGTGCTGGTGCTCAGCACCCTGCTCCACTGCAGAGGTACCTCTGTAGAGACCAAGCTGCCTTGTAGGAATACTTCATCCATGATTCATGGGTTGCAGAAAACCACTGTAAAGAACTAAGCTACATGCATGGAAATGCCAGTATTCCTCCCCCTTTCCTGTGCATGAATTTCAAATACCTCAGCATCCAGAGAGACCTCAGCATCCAAACAGTCAGGCTGGAGTAAGAGCTGCCTGGTGTTAACAGCAGGGACTTGTCTGTGCTAGGGAAGCTGAAAGGCATTGAAAGCAAAGGCACAGCATTGCCATCTGCAAAGTCCATCCCACTCTATGTGCAACCCAAACTCATGCTCTGAAGTACACCGGGTTTGTTAGGGGAGGGAGAATTGTGCCAGGGGCTATCCCAGACAATGAGCTGGAAGCCTGCAACTGTGCACTGGCAGTGCATTAACTTCCCTATTATATGAGAATCTAACCCTAACCCTTAAAAATTCTCCGGGCCCCTAATAGGGCACTGTATGTGACTTTCTTGTTTGCCTTACTCTCCTTCACCCTACAACACCCAGTATCAGCTTTAGCATTGTGGCCACAATCACTTTATGTCTTTAATTAGTAAATTTTAAGTTTACCTCCCCATGAGCTTATAGGAGTTCAGTCTGGATCTCCCAGTGTTTCCCAGGCAGAGAGGAATACACAGCACTCTGCAGGGGAGGGAGGAATACCTGGCTGCTTGGCTGAGCTCCCACTGCTTCACTGGACACAGCAAGGAACAAGCCAGGGAGATGTGTTTTGTGACTTCTTTCTAATGAGGTCAGGCATCATGGTATTTTAGCTGGATTAAGGGTCTGCAATCACATGCCTGGTCTTTGGTTTCCATGAGCTGCTCTCTGCTGTGTAGGGCCTGAGGCTGAATCAGTCACTGCTGTACTGGAGCTTCACCTTTCATGCAATTAGCTCAGCATTCCTGGAGCAGCACCGTGGCCTCAGCAGCGTGGGGTCTTTACTCACATCATTAGCAGGACTCAGCTCTGCAGGCTGGGTGACAGGAACTCACCACTTCAGGCTGCCCAGGGTCCTGGCCCTGAGAGCTTGGCAGAGGAGTGCAGGACTCCTGCTGCCTTTGGGGAGCTGGGCTGCACCTCAGCCAGGGTGTCCACGCAGGTTTCAATGCCAGCAGCTGAGAGACCACCCTGATTTTTGGGAAATCTTCCCCAAAAATGAGAGGAGGCTGCTGTGGGAGGGCTAGGGGCACTCTCACACTGCAAAACAGAGCTCATTTCTCCCTGCCCCACAAAGGTTTCTGCCCCAGGGTGAACCTCAGTCACAAGCACAGAAGAAACATAAAGCCTGCACATTCAGGAGGGGAAAGGTAAAGACACACTTGAGGTCAGTGCAAGATTGGAGGTGGTGCAAGCAGCTTTCCCCAAGGAGAGGTTTAAGGGGCAAACTGCAAACACCCAAGAGCAAATTGAGCTTCCTCTTCCACACAGCTCAGTCCAAGAGAGCAGTAGCCATTTCTTACAATCCCTGGGAGAAGCAAACTTGGGAGGGGAACAAAGAAAACCACTGATGAAAAAGGCATGACACACTTGAGGGGTGAAGGCAGGCACAGCCCCAAAGGCAGCTCTCATCTCCTCGCCCTCCCCACTGCTCCCCTGGCAAAATTCTGTGGCAAAGCACACTGTGAAATGCAGTATTCTCTGTAGTGTTTTGGAATCAAGACCAAAACAGCTTTCATGAAGGAAATCGGAGTTAAAAGTAAGAGATAACTCAAAGGATGACACATCCTTAGTGCCTGCTGAGGAACTCCAAGGGGAGCCCAGCCCAGAGCTCTCTGCATACAGAATTGCACTGAGCTGCTCTCACAGCACTGCCTGGGCACAAACACACTCCATATCACAGCAGCACCTTGAGGCAAGAGCTTTGAAAATCCAGAATTAGATGTTGCTATTAGACATTACAAGAGAAGAGATGCTGGCTTTTCCTGTTGCTTCCATCCTGAGACTGGTTTGCACAGGTAGGAAGAAACGTGGTGTTTGTTTGCATTACTCACCAGGAGTAAAGATATCAGGAGCACCCATTGATGAAAGTTCTCTCTTTCATGGACATGCATCAGCCTCTGCTGAGCTCCACCAGCAAAATTGTCACAGGCAGCATCTGGCCAGAGCTTGTGAATGTTGCATATAGACTGTAAGAGCTTGATCCAGTCCAATTTCAGAGGAAGAAATTAAAAATCTGAGTTGCAGAGCAATTTGTGCCAGTAGACAAGAACCAGCTCTCCATATCTAGCTGGAACTGTCCTGTCTGTGCACCTCTGTCCCATGCAGAACCTCCACAGCTGCTACCCTACTGGTAATAGCAAAATACAGAGCCTTGTTCCAGGAGATAAATCCATGTTTATTCCATGAAAATGGGACATGGAAACAATTTTTAATCCCAATATTTGCAAATACATTATTCCATAGTCACTGGGCAGTGCCCTTCTTCATAAATGATCATGAAAGAAAGAAGGCTGAAACAAAATCAAAGTGTCCATACCTCCACTCATTTACATATCACACTAGAAGTAAAAGTAGTGCCTTATAGAATTATGTCAGAAAAAGAAAGTTAAACAATGTCAGAAAAAGAAAGTTAAACAGTAGAAAGGAAAAAGACTGACTGCTATGTCAAATTATCAGTCTGCCAAGGAATAAAACCTTGTCATATATCATTCATGCACTAAATACAGCAGTCTCACTTCTGCAGCCTCTTCCTTCCTTCCTTCCTTCCTTGGATCTCAACACTGTTTGCAAACATAAATGAATAAAACCTCTCACCTCCCATGAAGCAGGTAATTTGTTTTTATTAATACATAAATGATAGAGGAAATTAATTAAGGAACAGAAAGGGCAAGAGGCCCAAGATCACACAGCAAGAGCACTTTAATCACTACATTCTGGCCACTTAAGAGTAGTGCTTGCATGTTAATGCTTTCCTGTAGGAAGCAAGCATTTCCAACAGACCACCTTTACTCACACTGAGGCCTCCCCCAGTCCTGGAAAGCTTTCCAACTTTACAACATCAGGGACATGAAGTTTTCTTCACATTCACACCACACCTCTGTCCCCTGGTTTAATTATTATTTATACTGAATATAAATAGCACAGGAGGTGATCCTAAGATGAATAATGTAAAGGCAACAAGAGACAGAAAAACTGCTCCAGTCAGCTCATCCTACCTGCTTTATATTAAACACATCTTACCACTGGGTCTCTGCATACTGGAGGAAGAGGGGTGAGTTTTAGGGCCATTGCACAGTATGAACTTTCCCAATGTATCACAGTTACAAAACCTCCCATGCCAAATAACTTTGTGCTGATCCCCAGTGAAAATTCAGAGTGTTCAACAGCCCTTGAAATTTCTAATTTGTGAGTCCCCACAGAGGAGTGGTGCAGAGGGTGCATTTCTTGCTGCACACCTGCCTTGGACAGGGGATCAGGTGCTCCTTGGAGCCTGACTGCACTGCCCAAAATTTGTGCTCCTATTTTAATTAATAAGCAATGTATATCTATCTGCTTCCCCATTTGCATCTAGTGCTGTTAATGACAAGAAAATACATCTTTTTAAAATGCTAACCCAGTAAGAGGTATTAGGAGAAGCAAAAGCTATTACATGTGCAAATTTCAGAGCAATTAGTCACAGAGGCAGAAGCACAGACAGGAGATTATTTCTCAAGTCCTCATTCCCATCTGCTTCCCCACTGGAGCCAGCAGTTTTGTGCAGACCCAGGAGGTGAAGGCCATGCTCAGCCCCACCAGCACATGTCAAACCAATTTCCCTGCACCCACCTTGCTGTCAGCAAGTGCAATGCCCTTCAGCCAGCATCTCCCACAGCTCTGCAAGGCTCAGGACTGGGTGCAGGCTGCCAGAGACTGGCCAAGGGGCAGGACTCAGAACAGGCTCACATCTAAAGAAAGAGTTTTCTTTCTCCATTTCCCTGCAGCCATCATGATCCCACTGAAGAAAAAACACTAAGTGCTTCTAGAAGGAGAACACAAATAGCTAAATTCTGTTCATGTGAAGATTTCTTCCCCTGACAGTGCTATTCTAGATGCATCACTGCATATTTGCAGTGGAAGATGGAAATACTTCTAACATTAAAGATAGTGACATTCTCAATTTATCTCACTTGTGGAAAGGTGCGTGTGGGAGTGTGAGTGACTCTTAGGAATATGTCCTAAGTAGTTTGATAAAGAATAGTACACATTTCTCCTAGGATTTTTTTTAATAAAGCTCAAAATTATAGTAGAAGCTTCTTGGCAAGAGTTTATAAAAAAACAGCTTTGGGAAATAAGTCTCATATTGTGCTCCTTCTTGTAGGATTTTTGAGTCCTCTATCTCTATATATAAAAAAGACATTAAATTATTAAAAAATGGAATCCAAATTATTCTGATTTAAAAGCACTCTTAAGCACTTGATTGCTCCCACTTTTTAACAAATCTGTGGCTAGGGTTGTGTTGTGTGGCAAGGAAAACCTGTGCCTGAACAGCCAGTGTTTGTCACAGACCTGTACCACCAAACTGCTCCCAAAANNAAAAAAAAAAAAAAAAAAGGATCTGTGTTTCAACATTAGAATGGACTCTTGCTGTTGTCAGTTAAAATCACTCCCCAGAGATGTGGGGAATTTTAGCCCATCTGAGCAGAAACAGCCACCCCTGCCTGAGCACTTCAGCCCTGACCCCCAATCTCCTCCCCAGCCTGGGGCAGCTCAGCCCTGCCCTGCTCCCCCACCCATCCCGAGCAGGGCAGGCTCCCAGCCCAGCCTCTGCACATGCAGAAGTGCCTCTCCACACCCCAGAAGCTGCTCCAGCTCCTCACAGGAAATTGCAGAGTAAAAGTGCCACAGGGCACAGATGGGGCTCCAGATCCGCCCCCCAATACAAGAGCTACAAATAGTCTATTTTCCTCTGGCTGACAATACATTAGCAGACACATTTTTGTTGTTCATGGATGTTCACAGAGGGCCTAAAGATAGCCTAGTATTGTCAACAAAAAATGCAATTCAATTCCCTAAAAATACCAGGAACACAGGCTATGAAGAGTTTGTTTTTTCCCAGTAATGCACTTTTTCATTATTGCCCTGGATTAAAATTAAATTGCTAACATAAGGACAAGCAGATGAATCTGTGGTTATGATAGCATAGAAAAATGTCAATACAATGCTTGTACACTGTATGCTCCTTCAGTATTTAAAGATTCTTATCTCCACAATATTATAAACTGAAACACATTGGGAGATCTCGTGCTATTAAATCAAGCGATGCTGCTCATATTGCTTCACTTCTGCCATCAGCCAGGCAGGGCATCACATTTGGGAAGAAAATTCCAAGACTGCTTTCTGGGTCTCCTGCACAGGGAAGCAGCATTGTCATGGCTCAGAAACAGATCAGGACTGTGTTTTCATTCATGCAAATCTGACCATAACTTTGGCAAAATAAAACCCCAAAAATCTGATATCGACCCTAATCAAAACAAGCCCATACCAAGCCCTGGCTCACAGCACCTTTGTAGTGGGGAAATGAGCTGCCAGTTTTTGGTGACAGGAAAAGTAGTGACTCAAGTTCTGAAACATTTAATAATACAACGACTTAAGGAGTCAAATGAATTGTATAATTTCTAATTCCACATAAAAACAAAAAGAAAAAGCAATATAGAAATAAACTGCCATTTCAGAAAAAGATACATTCATACATTCCTCTAAGGTGTTTTACACAGATGACCTTTGCTCTGAAAATATCTTTTCTCTTTCCAGGGTAGCAGCACACAGAGGTGGAGGCTGCAGCCAAATGCCACAAAACTGGATTGAATCTCATTGCCCCACACATTCCCCCAGACCAGGAGCTGGTCCTGACAGCTCCAGCTTCACCCCAGAAAAGTTCCTTTACAAACCCTCTTTCTCCCAGTGTCAGCATTCTCCTTGGATTTCCTTTTTAGCTGGTGAAGGGTGATTTAAGTTGCAAAATACATAATTTCACACATTTCCAAGTAGTTTCATCACTAAGCCCTATGTAAATACATGGGGCCAGTGACTGACAGAAGAAGGTTGCCAAAACAAATCAATTTGAACCAACTAATTGGGAAACACTTTTGACTGATAATTTCATTTTTTCTTAGCAGCTGTATTTTACAAGGGTTATTCCCAGGATTCTGCAGAAATGGACTTTCCCCGTGAGGCCAGTGGCTGGTATGGACACTTGGCAGTCCCAGAGAGAGAACTACCACGAGAGCAGGATTAAAGCACTGAAGCTGCATGAAATCAGGCTGTGGAGTGTCTGAACTCAGTGCAAACTGCATATTGCACATGCTGCAGGCAGCCCTGCTGGCTCCTGGGCTCTCTCAGGAGATCAGACAGGAAACCACAGCTTTGTTCTAGGAAAGGCATAAAGGGCTTCAGAAGTCACATTACCAAAGAACTCTGCAGGCATGGGCCAGAGTGCAACATTTTGTTATGTAGTCTCACCTTGCTGGAAACACACTGTCAGCTTCTAAGGAAAAAGAATAAGGATTGGATTTATTTCTGTAAACCAAATCCTTTCTTGCTTTACTTGCTGGCCAACTGTTGAGGCTCGTGCTTCTATATATTGCTGTTTGGAAAATATTACTCTAAAATAATATGGACAAAAAAACTATCACTGGTTCTTGTTGGAGTCTCAGGGGAACACAAAATGGCAAAAAAATTAATTCTGGACAACTTCTGCTCTCCTGTAATGAAAAAAGTAAATGGAAGTATCAAAGTGACACCTCCATCCAGCAGAATTAAGGAATTGACTTTTCCTATCTTGAGTCAGAACACTGCAAAAAAATTCTGACAACCTCAGTTTAGAAACCTGTCATAGGGAAAGCAGGTAATTCATTCCTCAGTGCAGCCCTTTAATGTATAAGAAAGTATACTTTGCAAACTAATATATCTACTGAATTTTACTCTACATTATTTTTGTCTCACTTTTCACTTCCATGCTTTCACTAATTGAGCTTCTGTCTTTTGTTATTTGTACAACAATATCTCAGGGGATCCTCTTGTTCTCTTTATAAAATCTAGTTAAAGTGCTTCTGTTATATAACCATGTCTTTGTATTAACTTGTATTAGTGGGTGTACTTTAGCTGCATAGCTGGAACATTTAAACATACTGGAGAGGATGCAGAGTATAGAGAAAGCTTGGATGGTGTTTACATAGCCTTCCCACGCATTTTGGCAAAACTGTATTGCTCCAAGTCCTGTGACATGCTAAACAAAAACAAATTTGAGCACCAACAAGGGCAAACCTCAAGAGCAGAAACACATAATATGTGAATACAAGTGTTATTTACCATAAATCATATGGCTGAGATCTTTAAAAGAAGCTCTTTTCCTATAGGATCTTGGTGTTACTGAAAAGAGTCACCCTTCAGGATGTGATACTCCCCACAGGAGAGCTGAACATTAGTGCTCCACAATTATGTTTCATGAGACCTCACCATATGCCACACACAGAACTCATGTAGTGTAGCAATCAAGGCTCCATCCTACCAGCAGCTATGAGAAAGCTCAGCCATATTCATGCAAGGAGAGAAAAAAAAAAGAAAGTAAAACTAATTATTGAAATTTATGGGCTCAGGTATTTACATAATTATTACAATTAACAAGGTGTTTATCTCCATTTTTATTCTTCATCTATGTGTTTGACATTTATATCAGTCATAGAAATTACATATTTAAAAAAGGAAAAGGTAATTCAGGTCAGCTAGGAAAAGCTTTTTGGGATCAAACTGGAGCAAGAGCTGCACAGAATGGAAGCAGCCCTTCATGCTTGTCTGCATTTAGGGTCCAGCATAGCAAATATCAGACCTGAGAGCTCCCAGAGATCTGGCTCTCAGCCCCCTCAGCCTGGCTGGAAACACATTTTGGCACCTGACCTACACATGGCACACCCAGTTAAGCTGCATTAACACATTAACATGACATTAACACTGCAAGGAAAGATATAGATATAGATGATATAGATATAGATTAGATATAGATAGATATAGGTATAGATATAGATGATAGATATAGATGATAGATATAGATATATGTATTTATACATATGCACTGTATTGTTTTTCCAAAGTGTCAGATCACTACATTATAACAGAGAGGCTATTACAGACAGGTTTAGTTAGCTGTGCATCATTTCACACCTTCATTACAATCTTTACTGGGAAAATGGATTGCTTTTGAGCCTCTCTCCATTCTCATTAAACTTCCACTCTTGTGAGGTGTCAGAACTGTAAAATGCCTAATACAGACAGTTAATTATAACAGCACTCACTACTTCAGCCTTTTCAATTTCCAGTGGCTGGAGCAGCCAAGCTCCCATCCAGGGTGAGTCAGAGCACCACTAACAAGGGAGACCAAGGGGTGGCCAGGGGACAACACGCTCTGCCAGACCATGCAGAACCTGGAAAACCATCAGAAAGCTTTCCACTGGCAGGAAACAGCATTTCTTCAGAGGTGGAATGGGAGCTTTGTGATCATGCAAGGATGAAAGATGGAGATGCAGAGTTGTTTTCAACTTCCTTTGCTAATACTGGTAACTAAATTTGAACAATATAAACATTATTAAGGAAGCTGTCCTTGGAGTTGCTCAGGGTGATAGAAGCACTTTATCAGATGAAAAACTGGCAGAAATTAGCCTGAAATTGTTACCGAAGATGAAATCACATAAACAACTTTGATTTCTGCTCCAGGACACAAGCTGCCAGATAGGAGTTACCTCTCTCCTTGTCACATTCAGGCACATGTGGCAAGCAGAAACCTCAGCTGATTTCAGCTCCCAGGGATCAGACACTGGAAATCTCCTGGTCCAATGGGCCAACTTCCACTCTCTTCTGCACATAGAAACTGTTCAAACAGAGTCTCTGACACTTATTCAGAGCAAACTGTGCCCATGCCCCTGGAGTCTGTGCTGGTATTGGGGATATCTGGCATTCTGGGGAGGAAATGAGGCTCTCTGGAGTTTCTGAACAGCACAAACACTGTGGTGATTGTAAAGCCTGGCATATCTTCAACAACTGCTTCACAGGGGAATGAAACACCTCTGAGCAGCCCCCCTGCCTCCCCTGCCAGAGTCCCCCAACCAGCTCCCACCTGAGCTGACCCCAGCCTCTCAAAGAAACCTCAGCTTCAGGTTTCTCACAGCAGCAAACCCACTCGGATGCAAACCAAGATTTTCCAAGGATAAATGACCCTCCTGATTGCAGGCACAGCACATGGCCACTAAAGGCCACTGCTCTTTTTAGCTTTTTTCTCTTTTTACAAAAACCACACAACTGAAGATTGTCCAAGCCACACCTTGCTGTACAAATGAGAATTTCATTTTGAGCAGGTAACTCTCAATGTATTTATGAAGAGAGCATCCTTGCTGTAAAGGAACACCATGTTCCAGCAGAGACATCCCAAACACAGCAGAAAAAGCCATCTGCCTTATGAGGGATCAGAAGATCAGAGCTGTGTTTTATTAGTTGTATAAAAAGTATCTTTAGCTCTCAGTTGAAAGGAAAAATTTGCATTTAAATAGAAAGATTAATAACTGTAATACACAGAGCCCACACTGAATAATTTTTTTGTAACAGAAAATAATTCATATTTTTGTATAAATTGTTCACCTTAAGTCAAGCTACAAAAAATGATAATCATAATATTTTATGGAACAATTTTAATCTAATACAGCTTTGTTACATTATTATTCTCCAGTGTAAATAATGCATGCCTGCAGTTTTGTAAAAGGCCAGATTTAAAATACCTGTCTCTGAAAATTCCAAAGGGTGTGTGCTTTTTGGTGTGTTTTCACTGTGCATGAGTTTTGCCTATTAAAATAAAAAGAACCCTTGAGAAGGATAGTAACAAACCATTCCTTCTACTGCAAGGACAGGCCAGGAGGTGATGCTTATGGAGAGCTTAATGAACTTTTTTGGAAAGAAAACTTTTTCTCTAGAACACACAGATTTGTATTCACTCAAGTATTTCAACATGATACTGAACTCTTAAGTTGTTTTGGTCAGGCTTAAAACCTGGTCTTAAAACCTGAAAAGTTACATTTTGGCATTCTTTTTGCATTGAGGAGCAGCTTTTAATTTTATTTTGCAATTATTTTTCACCTACAGCTATATTTTTTAAACACTGACTCCAAGCCACAGGAAAACAACCTCCCTTTTCCTTTTCAATCTAACCAAGCCTTTAAAAATTTATAAAAGCATTGATGTGTCAGAGAAAACTTCCAAAAATCCTCTAGGATCATCTTGAAGCATTTCCTTTTTTGTCTATGTTCATTTTGCTTTAGTGCATGTCCTGGTTTCAGACAAATTTGGGAGTCATCCCAGGACATTGCACTGGTTATTTTTTTGTTATTATTTTATATTGGTTATTGGTTGTTTGGTTATTAGTGCTCAGGAGGACAGCTGGGAGCAGAGGGTGATGTCTCCTGGCTACAGCCCTGGGATGGTCTCCTGGAGCTGTCCCAGCAGGGATATCATACCCTGGGGAGCAGATGGATGCAATTTCTTCCTGCTCCATCCCTCTGGGCTGCCAGGCTCCTCCCAGCTCCCCAGCCCACCACAAGGGACATGTGGGGGAAGCCATCAGGAAGAAGCCAGAGCTGCTGCAGTTGGGTAGAAAAGCTGCATTTTCCACCCTGTGTCCTGGAAAGAGGCCAGTGCAGCCCAGGGGCTGCTTGAAGCAGCTCTACTGTTGCTTTCTGTCTGCTGGAAGAAGGCAATTCCTTTGCTTTCCCCTCCTGGACTCATGCCAGCAGAGCTCTACCACACTCAGAGCATTTATTTTGCCTTTACCCAAGGGATGGCTCCTACACCCCATGGCCAGTTGGCTCACACTGGCCACTGTCCCCAGGCACAGCAGACCTGGCAGGATGCCTCCAGGCTGGAAGTGCCCCAAGCTCCTGTCTGCAGTGGGAAAGGAGCAGTTTCTTCCCTGGCCTCACTGTGAGATGCAGAATCTATTTCCTGCTGCAGCACGAGCACGGCGCGGGGAACTCATGACGCTGAATTTATCACTTCCCCCTGTATTACAGACCTTCCACATAAAAACCTTTTAATTAGAGCAGAATCAGGAGGGAGTTGCCTGGTGTTTCTCCAGTGCCACACGAATAATAGCAGAAAGCAAACCCCCTTATTCTGCTTGTAGCCACTGGCACCACTAATTACTCTCCCAAAATTCAGCTCAGGTTCCTCTCGCTGCTCATTTAATCTTTGTCACTCTTGCTGCCTTTCATTTCATTACTCAAACACTGAGCAACAGGCACAGACACAATCAGGAAGTTTGGAAGAGCTGCTGCTGGCGTGCAGTGGAAAGCCCAGCCCTGCTGGAAGCGAGGGCTCGACAGCAGACAATCAGCAGAAGATGCAGGATGCTCAAAATCCCGGCGTGTGCCCATTAGGGAGCTCAGCTCGCCTTAGGCTCTAATGCATCTGGACTCCAGAGGCTGCAGGCTTCACTCTCACTGGGAAATGTGCTACTTCCCAGCCTGCTTTTTGGGTGAATGGTAGTGCAAGAATTATATATATATATATATATATATATGATATTCATCTTCACCTTCCTGCTCTCACCCCCCTCTGTCCCCACGTGCCCAGAGCCCACAGTGGTGCCACCAGCAGGGACACACTGGCAAGGCTGGCAGCTCCTGGAGAACCCCTCTCATCACTGTAATTACAGAATTACAACAAAAACCAAAGGGGTTCAGGAAAGCACTGTAACTTGTGAAATGCTGTAAAGACACAAATGCATCAATAACCCAATTTTAAAAGGCCCTTTAAACAGTCAAAATGAAAAGGCAAAGCCCTTGATGACACGCAGTGAAGAGCACAGGGGAGATAATGAGGACAAGCCCCAGCATTAGCAGCAGCCCACCTGGGCAGCAGGTGAGGCTTGGGTGACCAAACACTTGACCTGCCACTGCTGGCTGGACTCCTCCTGCCCTGTCTGCTCCCTTTGGTTTGGCAGCTCAGCCCCTCAGGGGGACACAAAAGGATGGCAGGAGGTCAGGGGCAGCTCTTTCCCAGAGAGTGAGCTGGGCTTGAATTTGGTTAAGGAGATGCTCTGTCTCAGGAGATTTGGTACCAGGGATGTGAGGTGGATGGATGGCAGCAGATCACACAGCTGGAATTACAGCTTTCATTGCTGCCTCAGGACCTAATGACACCAGTACAAGCCAAAGCATATATCCCTTTGTTCCTACAGAAAAACAAATCTTAAAAAAAACCCCAAAACTGGTGCTCAAGTAGGAATTTATGCTACAAATTCTCCCTTGCTGGAAAAGGCTTTTGGACAATCTCCACCACAGCAGAGCTGGTGTAGGAGCCATCAGGGCAGTGCTGGGTCTGGGAGGTTGAGCTGAGCTCAAGGACAAGTCACCCACACACAGGCGGGGCTTGGGCAGGTCCCTTCACCCCAGTCTCCACAACAACTCCAACTCTTGCTCCTTCCTCTGCTCCTGAGGTGATGCAGCTTCCAGAGCTCACAGGAGTTTGCAGTGAGGGGCAGGGGAACAGAGAGCCATGGGTAGGGGAATTCTGCTCCAGGGATGATGCCAGCACTGGACTGGCAAGGATGATGGTTTAAATCCCATTTCTTACAGCATGGTCCTAAGATGCTGCTGTTGCACATTGCTCTCCTGTGGCAGAGACACCTCTGCCACCAGGGACCCTTCCTCCAGCAGCTGACATGACTTCACAGGCATTTGTGGTATAGTCACCTTTTTTTGCCTATTGAGAGGGCCAAGACTGATCAAATCTTTCAGCAATAAAAGGAAACTAATTTTCTTGTGCACAATGTCAGTTAGCTTTACAATATTCTGTCATACACTCCTTAGCTACTCAATGTTACATCTGGAGCTTCTGAATGCAAATATTGCCTGACAAGAAGGATGAAACCAGATGATTTTTTTATCTCAGCTATACATTCACATATCACATATCCAAAGTTAACAAGTGACTCTCTGGTGTAAAACCATTTTCTACTTTCCATGCATCCCAAATAACAGCTATGAAAATCCTTGTCTATTATATGGTAAGACAGTTTGCTGCCTTTATTTTTCTGACCACATGTGTATTGTACAAGCAGAGGACAGAAGCTTTCATGTTATCATGCTTCTCCCTGGTAATCTCATTCTGCAATCTCTGCTTTTTCATTGCCATTTTCAGATGTTTAATGAAGCAACACTTGGATATGAGATACCCCTGATATTTCTTTTGCCCACTCTCTATCGTTTTCAATCTCAGAACTACTGAATAAATGGAAATATATTTACCAGGCCTGCTTTGCACTTCCTGAACAGAACTCCCTCTGGAGGCAATGAGAAATGTGGCAAACATGGACAATCCAGGTATAAGTCTCCATTTTTTCCCCACATTGCCTGTGTGGAAGAACATAAAAAGAACACATTTACAGTTAATAGGCCTTGTCTGCTCTAAGCCAAATATTACCACTAGGAAAGAGTGTTTCCTAAATGAAGAATCTATGTTTACACTTCACCACAGCCTTTCCCTTACCTAGTTGCCTTCCCCTTGAGACCTTCTGCAAGTCCAAGCCATAAATGTGCCACACTCTGCACACAGGTGGGGATTTGCCCAAGAAAGCCATGCTAAAGATCATTTCTCCCCATTTCCAACTCAGAGCTGCCCCACTGACCTTTTCTTCCCACACAGCCATCTCAAACAACAGGAATGATCAGGCTTCCACACTGAAGGTCAGCAACACCAGCCTTGTCCATTTTCCCCTTGCACACAAGCTCACACACATCCTTCCACTCCCCAGGATCACACTCAGCCCACTGGTCTGCAAGAGCATACTTTAGAGGGAATTTTAATGACTTGAACTCATGCTGAACTTCCTCTTTTAGCTGCTATTTTAGTGATTCGTTGACTCACCAAGGCTCATTCAGGACTTTTTTTTTTTTAGCCTTGACAGAGCAGATAGAGTAGACATGGATTTTATGTGCCAACTCTTCTGTGCTTTTGGCACTCCTCTCGTCACATAGCAGGTCAGTGAAATACAAGTTCAAGAAACAGAGGATGCCTCCCACGTATATCTGTGATGTCTCAAAGTAGCCTAAACTAATCTCTTCCTCTCTTCACCATTAGCAGTGGCACTAAGCTGGAAGCAACGGCTGGGGATGATTTAACAGCCACACAGAATCTTAATAAGATCTACTTACATTTATATTGTCCATTTCAGGCTGGCTGCCTGTTTCCTTAGCCACAGCCTCACAAAAGGAGCTGAGTGCACTGTTTCTTTTCTCTTTTTTTTTTTTTCTGAGCTTTTTAATTATTTTAGCATTGTCTCTGATTTTTGTATCAGCCATCTGCAAAGTGTGGCAGGATGTGTGTAATCTTCTGTGGCACTTGTGGTACTTTCTCCATTATTATCAGATGGGAAAGAAAACCAAAGTTAAGGGAGATTAAGGTCAGCTACTCTCAACATCCAATCGCTGTATAATCCACTGCGTTATCGCCAGGGAAGATTATCAGCCTTGATAGGAACCATTCTTTGAGCCATTCAGCTCTGTGGAAGCCCACTTCTCTGACAGAATGGCATTTCTGTTCCATCTGAAGGCAGGGAAATCATACATAAATTTTCCACTACGTCCCACTAATGTGCAGCAAAGCGAGTGTGCAGGACATGGGAGAGGCACTTCACTGCAAAGCACAGCTGGGCTCTGTGCTGTGCCCTGTGCCCTGTGCCCTGTGCTGTGCCCTGTGCTCTGTGCCCTGTGCTCTGTGCTGTGCCCTGTTCTGTGCCCTGTGCTGTGCGCTGTGCTGTGCCCTGTGCCCTGTGCCCTGTGCTCTGTGCTGTGCCCTGTTCTGTGCCCTGTGCTGTGCCCTGTGCTGTGCCCTGTGCCCTGTGCCCTGTTCTGTGCCCTGTGCTGTGCCCTGTGCCCTGTGCTCTGTGCTGTACCCTGCTCTGTGCCCTGTGCTCTATGCTGTGCCCTTTCCTGTGCTGTGCCCTGTGCTCTGTGCTGTGCCCTGTTCTATGCTCTGTGCTGTGCCCTGTGCCCTATGCCGTGCCCTTTCCTGTGCTGTGCCCTGTGCTCTGTGCTGTGCTCTGTCCTGTGCTGTGCCCTGTGCTGTCCTGTACCCTGTGCCCTGTGCTGTGCCCTGTGCCCTGTGCTCTGTGCTGTGCTCTGTCCTGTGCTGTGCCCTGTGCTGTCCTGTACCCTGTGCCCTGTGCTGTGCCCTGGTTGTGCCCTGTCCTGTGCTGTGCTCTGTCCTGTGCTGTGCTCTGTGCTGCCCTGAGCAGAAGGGATGCCAGTGCTGCCCCACTGATCATTTGGAGACAGCCCCTCCCCTCCCAAGCCACTAAAACACCACAGGGATGAAGGAGAGAAGAAGCTGCACTGAGCAAGGGGCTCCCTACCAGCCAGGAAGGTGTTCCTGGGCAGGATGAGGCCTCACAAGGCACAAATCCTGTGCTGTTTCTTGCAAAGGGCTCACAGGCATGACTTTTTTGATGTTAAATGGACCAAAGAACTATTTGGGGAGGGTGAGGCACAAAGTGCAGTGTGTTTGGGATGAGTGCCTCCATGCCCTGCCTCCACTCTCCCAGCAGAGATGTGTGACATTCCAAAAAATACCCTGAAATGCATTATCTCCTAGCAGGAGCCATGAATCTCTCTCTAGTAGGACTATAACTCAGCAGACACGCTTCATCTACCAAAGTTCAGTGAGGCTGGGCCCCACACAGCTTCTGAGCAGCACCACATTGACCTGTTAATGGTCTCTGCATGTCTCAGGGTGATGGGAGAGAGCAGAGACAGGACCCAGCAGATGCTGGGCTCTGCCACACTTTCATGGCTTAAACACCTCCCTGCTTCAAGAGCAACCAGAATAGCCCACATTTCAGGACAATTTCCCTCTGTTTGCAGTTAATGTATAGAAGTAGAGGTATTTTCCAACTACCTTAACTCACAGTTCGTTATCCTCTCCCAACAAGCTGATGACTGTTGCTCTTCCAGAAGCTGTCTCTTAGCAACAAAGAGGCTCATCAGCTCAGAGGACTCCCTCCAGCTCCATGCTGGGGGTTCATAAGGGATGTCAAAGGAAGGCAAGATGGAAGAGCAGCTGCTGACCCCGGGCAGGCAGCATTCAGCTCCAGGAAACTCCCTCTCAATTATCACATTGTGCACAAGTGAATGAGGGCTCTTCCGGAGGGGACAGAGCAAGAGGCACCATCTCTTTCCCACAGGAAGATCCACCATGGATTCCAGGAGCCAATGCCTCACTGCAAGCCGCAGAATCTGCTTCTTAAAAATTCCTGCAGGCCTACAGCAGGCAATGGCTGCAGTTCAGGCTGCAGAAAAATGCCAGAGGGTGACTGAAATTTGGTCAGAGGTACCAAACCAACACCTTCGTTTGCTCCTGGGGCTTTTCAAGTTACTTGTGTCACACCTACTCCTTAACAGTCCAAATTCCACAGCTCCTTTCCATGGATTTCCATTTATTTTTTGTTTTCAATGACTTGGGACTGCAGTACTCATCTTCTGCATCCTTATCTTAAATACTGTGGATAACACATGGGGCAGGAATGGAAACCTCCAAACTGATTGATCTGGAACTGAGCAAATGAGAAACCAGAGCCAATACAGTGGAGAGAATCAAAATAACACAATTACAGCAAGCTACAAGCAAAGGAGGAATAAAAATTCATAAAATACTTCCATTGTTGGAAAACACAAGGCAAATAACCCAAACACACCCACGTTTCATTTTAAAAAGTAAAAATATTTCATTTCAGCATCATCCAAATGAAGCTTGTAGCTTTTTCTCTCCAAAATCTTTTTGGTGTGTAATTCAGTTTCAAAAGGAAGAATGCAGGGGAGTTTTTTTAAGGATCAGATCACATACAAAGTAGCTACAGCATCCTTTGGTTAATTCAAAAATGATTCAGAAATTGCAGCCATGGGTATCCCCTTTGAAAAATGAGGATAACTGGGGAGAGATGGGATTCACCTCATGAAATGGGGCCACAAGAAGCCAAAATCCTACTGAGGACAGCAGCCAGTGAAATCCACAGGGACTGGATACTGAAGCCCACAGGAGAGCAGGCAGACTGGTAGGGAGGGAGCAGATGTGCACAGGGCAAGGGGAAGACCCTGAAAAGGACCTGAGCTTCTAAATTATATAAAAATCAATTAAAACCACAGATAACATTTTGCTACATTGCTTTCTTGGGCAATAAATGACTGTAGGTGTCACGAGGAAGGAAAATGGGGATGATGGGAGGAGAGGCAGACAGTGAAGCAATTGGAACAAGGTTCTTTTCCCAGCAGCAGAAAAGATCTGGGGAGCTGAGAGTCAGGATCTCACTGTGGTCCTGGGAAAGTTCTGCTTTTTGTCCCAGGGTTTCCTGCAAGATAAGAGATCACTACTAATCCAACAGAACATGTCACAGCTCTGCTCAGAAAACTGGAAAGAAGCAGTCAAGGCTGAGAGGTGCCCAGACCTCCCAGGCAAACAGGAGCTGTGTGAGACCAGCAAGGTCCAGGACAGGTTTCCCCTGAGACATTCCCTGGCAGAGAGGGACTGTCCTGGAGCCAGTGTGGGGAACCTTCCTGGTGCCAACTTTACAGCTAGGGTAAGGTCCTCATTCTGGTAAATTTTTAAGTATTTTCTTGTATCTTTAGCATTGCTGCATCATATATAACTGTACTTTCATGCTTGGGTAGCAGCAGTAATAGATCAGCATCAAGATTTGTTGCATCTAATCTCAGGAGAAAAGGTTTTATTAAATCATTAAATAAAATTGTCACGTGGCCTGCCTTTACAAAATAATAAAAAAAAGCTCAGCTTTAGAACTGAAACACCAGTGGGAAAGAGATGCTGCCTATCAAGGGAGGAAATAGAGTACACAAATTCAAGACAAAAAATGAGAAAAAGAAAAGCAAAACAAGAGATCCTTTTGAATTAAGCCTTTTCTCACCTCTAACAAGGCTCTAGAAACAGCACTAATCAATCCAAATGACACTTTAGTATAGAGATCTATTATATTCCTCAATGATCATATGGCTTTATATGTTATAATTTGGTTCTGAATTATGACCTACATCAATTATAATTGAATGCTGCTTCCCACTCTACAATCAGACTGTGATGAGAACAGAAAGGCAGTGGACATTAGAGGATTACTATCAGAACAACCTAATTTAATTAAGGAGGAGATTTATTAAAATGGTAACATTAACAGGTGTTTTATGAGACTAATAATTAATAAGGTTTCTGTAGAACATTTGTAAGAGAAATAGACAATATGCACTGGCAGCAGAACTCCCTGTAATGGGATAACAATAAAGCATTAGGAACTGCAGATAAGATATTATGATAATAATCTGATACTGTAAATTATGGTTTGAAAAGGATTAAATATCATTACTGCAAATTAGTATTTACTGCAAATTAATATTTATTTAAGCTCCAGCAGGCCTTTACACACTGCCTGGAGGAAAGGTGGGCTGTGGACAGGCTCTCCAGCATGGACACTTGATGTTCTCCTGAATCCCACTGCAGTGAGTTGGGATCTGCCAACCCAGCAGTAACACTGCCAGAGCCCACCTGGGAAACCACACTGGCTACGAGGGAGGATTTCTTGGCAGTGAAGTTCAGCAACTCATTTTTGACCTTTCTGAAGTTACCTTCAAGCTCTGGACACAGGCAGCCCCAGGCTGCTTCCCAAGTTGCAAGCTCAGATGTGGCCCCAGGGGCAGAGGTGTCCCCTGGGGCTCCAACTCCCTCCCAGCACACAGGACAGAAATGTGTGGGAATGGCAGAGCTGATTTCTCCCTTCCTACTGCAAAACCTGCAGGTACAGCAAGAGGGGAGTTTCAGAAGCATGAGGAGGAAAAGTGGGGAGTGGGGGAGACAAGCAAGAGGGAGGAGTGTGCTTTCACAGCACAGAACAGTGCCCAGCTCACTAAAGGGAGGAGTAGAGAGAAAACAGCCTCAGGATCTTTTCTGGAAATGAAGGTGCTGAGGGGTTTTGCCAGGGTTACTTAGCAATTTACTGCTCATGTTAACACCTTTCTTAGCTTTAGGCTTAAAAAAGTTTTATCCCAGCCCTGGTCCTGGTGGCCCCCAGGTAAGCTCTGGGAGACAGCCACAGAGCACAGAGAACTTTCTCTAAACAGCTCCAATCCCTGACACAGTGATGGAAGAGGATATTAGCAGTGGGAAATTTTTTCAAGGCCAGTACTTTAATGAGCTCCTAAATAATGACTTTATCTTAGAGGCACACTCAATATTCGTTCAGCATTGCACCAGAACAAAGCCACTGCCTGACTTCAGTCAACAGCAAACAAGTCCAGAGGAAGCAGCCCTCCACTTTGGGAAGCAGGGATGGGGCAGGGCACTCCCCCCTCGCTGGGCCCAGGGTGACAGACTTCCCTGGTGGGGTAGAAGGTGGAGTGGGCTGTGTCTCCTTCCATCAGCTGAGAGTGTGGCACTGCTCACTGCCACCTGTCCTGCACCAAGGCAAAGATGCCTGGGCTCCTGCACAGCTCAAGAGATGTTCATGCCACTCAGTCAAGGTCTGAGCCATGCTTTTTCCACTCTTAATTGGCATCTGATGTCAGCAACATGCACAGTTTGCAGAGCAATGAAACAGCCACTTAGTGTCAAAGCAGGTGTTACTTCCCCTCTTGAGGATGCTGATTTTGGACCAGACCTCAGCTCCTTGTTTGCTCAGGGGTGGGTGGGTGAGATTTGCTTTTTAATCAGGCTGAGCCAAGGGAGAAGGGAGAAGGCCTTTGGCTTTGCTCCTAGCACCCAGTCCAGCAAACACTTTGTCACAATCCTCTTTCATGAATTGCCACCAAATGGGCTTGGGTTATTTCAAACATGCCCATTAATCAGTTTTGCTTCTGTGAATCATTCTGGTTAGTAAACCTCAACTGGACAGTTTTGATCAAATTTTTCCCTGTTTTTTGTTTCCAAGTTGTGGACTACAAACATCTTAGAGATTTATGCCTAGCCCAACATGAAATATTGTCTCTGCCAGACCTTGGGGACTTCCTGCAGGAGACTATTTCCATTAAAATTTTCCCAGTCCAGAAACAGACTCTGGACATGTCATTTTTATGGTTCTTGGACACTTAAGAAAGCAGATTGGTAACTAACCTGTCTTGACAGAGAAACCATCCAGCAGCCTCTGGAGCTCTCATATATCTACTTTGAAGTTTTATTTCATTTTTATAAGTGTCCTTTACTTGTGTTTGTCCACAGGAAGCAGAAATCCAAGCTGGAGTGCTGGGAATGCCTTGCTTTCCCCAGCAAGCACCTCGTGAGCAGCAGAGACTGAGAAATGTCTCTCACCAGGGCAGTGCTGCAGACCTTGGAGGTTCACAGCATATAACAAAATCTCCATCCTATTTTCCATGGGCAAGCAAGGACTCCCAGGCATTATAAAGGACTCATGTCCAGCTCCCACTTCACTGACTGGCTCTGTGAATCCAAACCACATGAGGTCCTTTGAAATTCCCACCTGTAAGATGCACACCTTTTATGACTAATAATTAGCCAAATGTCTTCAGTTTCACAGGAATGCTCTTTTCATTTGCTTTGTACCATGAATTATGTGAAGAACAAGCTGGGGCTTGTTTGAACAGACAGCAGCTCTGTGCCCTACACAAATAACCTGCTCCCACCTACAACCCAAAAATTCATACCTGCTTTCAAAGGCTGCACCCAGCTGTGCCAACAGCAGGAATCCTGTTGGCTTCACAGGCATAGTACAGGGCTGCAAGAAATACAGATGAAGGAAAAAGGTGCCCAGTCTATTCCCTCCATGCAAGGGAGGTCCTCTCTGCCAGTTTGAGCAAAATTGTTGCAAAAGCTGCTTTCTTCCCTGGTACTGCTATTTAAATTACTTCTATGGGATGCCAATGTCAGTCACTGAGTTTTAATATTACCACGGCAACATTACAGGAGAATGAGTGCTGAATCAATAAAAAAATTAAGGAAATACAGTTTTTATTACAGAGTGATATTTGGAATTGATCCCTCAGGCTTTCCAGTCGCCTCAGTTTTGTTTTATATGCTCATGGATGGAGCATTGTTCAAAGCAGTTTGAATGCAAGAACCAATCAGTCATAATCTAATTTTAAATGGACCACAAGCAAACTGAGAAAATAAAGACAGGCAGGGGCATCATGTTGACAGATGTGCCCATGGTATATTGGAACTCTGCTCGGCCTAACTAGGAGAAATACTCTCTGAAATTGCTTTATCTATGTATAATGCCAATAACAAGAACAATAGGGGGGAAACTTGGTTTCTGCAGAGACATGAAGAATAAATTTATAGAAAAAAATGGTGAAAAGAAAAAATAATGTCATCTCTTCTTGGCTTCACTTGTAAAATGCCAAACTAACAGCCAGCAAGCACATGAAAAGCACAGAATAAGCAGCATGGATGTTTTACTTGCTCAAGTTAACAAAAATTTCTGTCTGAGGCCAAAATCCGATTGTTCCTCCAACTCCTCAAGTGAAGGGGCTACAATTTGCCCTGAGGGATTGTGGACAAACAAAGAGATTGTGATAATCAGCAGGTAGTTACACACAGCACTATGTGCAGCTTTCTGCAACTTCACTTCCCACTGCAGTGCTAATTAATTTCAGCTGCTTTCACCTGCTATTTGCAATTATGATTTCCTCTCTCATTTCTACCATGAGCTCTCAGAGCTGACCCATCCCTCCCCTGCTCGACCCAGCCTGCAGACTCCATGGAGCAGGATCACAGCCTCAGTGTTCCCAATTGTTGCAAAAGGCAGCACTGACCTGCCAGCCCTGACCCCCCAGCAGCCCCTCCTCAGTCTCAGCATGAACATTTGGGTGCTTGAAGCTTCAGCCTCTGCTTCTTCCTCCAGGAGGGCTGCTGGTCTCCCAAATGTCCATCTTCTACCTGCCAGCCCGTGAGAGTGATTTGTCCACATATCAGGCAGTGGCTCAACTTGAGCTAATTCAGATGGATTTTCCAGATAATTTATTTAGCTGGGTAATCCAGCTAATTTCGGCCGCTGGCCCTTCCTGAGTCAACAGCTTTTATTGGTCCTTTACTGAATTTGCACCTTTTACCTCTTTATCACCCATGGCTGTAATTCCTACTCTGTCCTGACTAAAACAGCTGTATTTGCTTCCTAAACATAAAGAAAACTGAATTAGAGGCTTTTCTTTGAATTTAAGACCCAGTTAGTATAGCATGCTACCGTGGTGCATTAAGAGCTGCCCCTCTGAGACCCCTCCAGACCTACTGAAATACATCTACCATGATATGAGGAAAAAAGTTACATTACCACAGGGGCTCAACTTCAGGAAACACTTAGGAAACTGATAACTTTTTAACAAAGAAAAAATACAGTGGTTGCACTGAGGTGGTTCAGCAGTCAATCTCCCTGGATAAAAAAAACAGATGAAGAGAATGAATCACCAACCTAAATATTCATCATGGATTCACTGCTAGTAATTATGGCCACATTTCATTCTGCTCTGCAGATACCAGCTTGACCATTAATGCTGACTGCTGGTACTCTAGAAAACCAGCAAGGCAAAATAGAAACTGAAAATGCTTTTCAGACAAATAAACTCAGTGAATAATAAACAGGAAACAAGAGAAACAAACAAACAAACAATCCTTTCAACCTTTCAAGAAGGTTTTTTTAAAAAGGAAAAATACCCAATTAAAATGAAAGCTGTAAAAATACTTTTAAATGCAATTACAAATGGAGAAGTCATGGCTATGATCTCAAGGACCAGAGATCAGCAGCAAGGAAGAGCAGACAAAAAGAAAAAGAAACCTAAAGGTATCAATGTAAATTCTAAAACTTGTAGAATAATATAAATATGGAAATTTAATAGCATGATATTAAACCCTACCCAGGTTGCAAATTTCATAATAGATGAGGATGGAAAAATTGTCAGACATGATGCAGGAAATGCAGAAGTAAATTGCAAACATTTCTGTTCTGTATTTAAAATAGTGGAAAATTTGTTCATCTTTTACAGAGACATGGCAACAATTTCTATTTCAACAGTGACAGATTTTAAATAGATATTAAGTATAAACATTTAAGTATGATATTGAATAATTTGCTCTGCAGATTATCAAAATAATTGACAAAGATCCCCCTGGAGCAACCACATTTTTTTTTAATCATCTGCATTCAGTGAGGAAGCCTCAAAGAATCTCCAAGAAATTCAGAAGCACCCCCATACTGAGCAGCAGGGTGACCACAGCACTCACCCCCCTACATCCACAGGCTGGGGTCTCATCCCTACCCTTCCCCAGACCAATGAGAAAAGGCACTGCTATGTTATTTCTTGGCTTTGAAAACTCTTTGCTATCAGTTTGGTTTCCCTGCTCCCCAGCCCACCTCAGAGGATGTTATTTGTTAAACTGATCCTACTTGAGAGAGTGAATATATCTTGATTGGATTTGACTATCACATCTAAACCTCAGAGCACTTGGGCTGGTCAGGAACATGAATACAATTAGTAGTAATAAAAAAAATAAAGCAAAGCTGCACTGCCTCAGTGCAGAATGCTCTTTAAGCCCCAGCCAAGCAACTGCTTTTGCTTTGCTTTCCTGCCCGCTGTTTTTGCAGCAGATGCTCTTCAGAGGAAAAGCTGTATCACCTTCACCCAGAGTCCAAGTTTGACTTTACTCCACATTTGCTCTCTTGCTTAAGTTATGCCAGCCCATCTGCAGGCAAATCTAATCCTCTCGTTAGTGAGCTACTGGTAGCTCAGCTCTGCTCTGCTGTGCTTCGCATTACACAGATCAGCCAAGTATTGATGCAACATCACTGAGGAGAATCTAGATTTTTTTATTTTTTCCCTGTGCTTTCTTCTTTGGAAACTTAAAATACATGCTGGAAATAATTTCAAGGGCTACTGAGCATTGCCACTGGGGGAATGCAAGGGGCTTTCAATACTAAGACTAAAAGACAGTTGGAAATTTGCAAGCGGTTACCTTTGAAATTAGATTTTGAGGTTAAACTCAAAGGAGCTTGTGTAGCTTTTTCCAGTCCCTCAATACACACAGTGCTTCTGGCAGGGGGTAACAAAAACTCTTCTCTCTTGCTGGGTTCTGAGCCCACTGTGTCTCATCCCAGAGCCTTGGCCCAAATGACCATCTGTGTGGGACCAGCAGCAGCAGCAGCCAGGGAGGCCAAACCAGCACTGCAAACTCACCAGCAAAGCCACTCTGAGAGGAAGGTGCAGTTCAGCCCATGTTTGCTCAATGTGCAAACAAAACTCCACATTTCTTCCAAGCCAACTCACCAGCAGAGGCAAGATGGTGAGGGCTCATTTACCACATCTCCATCCCACCAGGTCCTGGATCACCAGGGACAAACTCCAGCCACCAAATGCTGCTGCAAGTCTTGTGGTGTTATTTTCCATCTCTGTTTCAAAAGCTCCAAAGAAAGCCAGGACTGCCTCTGTTACATCCTTTCAATGACAAATCCTTTCCAAATCCTCTCACAAAGAATTGACACTCAAACTAGGGAAGGTAGACCAAAAACATAATGAATGCAACACTACAGACAGGAAAAAAACCATGGAGCTTGCTAAATTGCACAGAAGTCTTCTGTGGTTCAAAAACAGAAAGTAAAGTCAGTTATCCTCAGCTCAGACAGTTCCTACAATCCATTTATGTGAATTCCCCAGTGCTCCTCAGCCCTCTGAGGCACATCAGTGCCCATCTCATGGTAAATAAAGGAAAGCACTGCTGGATCAGAAGAGGAGCTGGGCAGAGCAGTCTTTGGCCAGCAAGTTGTGTTTCTCACTTGATACTAATTTCCATTCATATAATAGAGTTTTACTTTACAAATTTTCACATTTCATCTTCCTGTAACCTGAACATAGCCATGTTTGCTTCTCTGCCATCTCCACTTCCATGCACTGAGTGAAGGACATGTGCCAAATTGTCCCCATGGAGAGGTCACTTAATTTTGGTTTGTAAAGCAAAATCTCCTGTGATCTCCATACTTATCAATCAATACATAAATAGCAAAATTAAGCCCCATTATTCTCATTTGCCACAAAATTAAATGGATTAATTAAACATGGGAAAAGTGCTGATGTCTGCCAAATTGTTATTTCCAACAAATAAAAACAAATTGAGGAATGATATGCAGACAGAAGAAGAAAATTAGCTTTCCATCCAGCAATGCAGTGAACTATAGCAAGGAAAACTGTAAATAACAATCAGTGGGCCAGACTTCTGCATCTGAACACTGAGACAAGTGGAACACATTCTTTGTTGTAGAGGAAAAAACAACTCTGAAAAAATCTCGTTGTTTTTGCAGAACAGAAAAGGCCCTGGAGACTGGTAACAACAGGCTTCAGCAAGAATGGTTCTTTCAAACTCTGATTTGCAAAAGGACTGCTGCTTTGTAATTATCATGAATGGTTTTTGCTAAACATCTCAAAGGAACAAAAAGGAGTGCAAACATTTGGAGACAAGTTGTGTCCACTGCAAGTTTTTGCAGGTGGCCTGAATGGTAGGGAGAGAGAGTTTTCAGGACTCAGGGTTGGAAAATAGGGAAAAATTGAACCACAGCATTGGAGAATTTGGAAACTTCAGCATTTTCTCCTGTCCTAATGAAGATGCATCAACAGGCTGGTTTTGAAGTTACAGTCCTAAGACAAATGCATCACTGCAAGCAGTGTTTGAAAGACACTTGCAATTACAGCTGCTCTGGAACAATGAAATATATACTGTTCCTTAAATAAACTGAAAAAATGATAACCTCTTTTAACTGTCGTGGTGTAGTAGAGAGATCTTCATATCTTCCTAAATGAGATTTTTATTGCCTGTGTAAATTTGTCTTGAACTGAATTTTTGTCTTGGGAACTCTGAATTATGTTATACCAAGTTGTTCCTGGTAAGCATGCAGGCTTGCACACATTTTTTGCTGTGAAAATGGCTCCTTCTGGCAAACTGAAAGCAATTGAAGCTCAATTTAATTAGCTGCCTTCTGTAAATATGCCATTATTCTTCTAGCTCAATGCTGGAGTTATATTTACAAAGAGAACAGATAGCAATAATTATTTTGGGCCATAGTTAGTCAGCATTAGTTAATGCCTGAGTGTAATTGAAAGGAAATTAAGACAAGTGTAGTCTTTGGGGGGGAAAAAAGGGAATCTATCAGTCTACAGCAGTATAGACACTGCACCTGTGTGCTCCTTCTCAGGCTGGAATACAGACAAAAGTTTGGCTAAAAAAAGCAAACATTTACTCTATGCTCTGGAACCAGAGAAGGATAACAATAATCACTTTACATATTCAGTCATTCAAAATTTGGTGTGAAAGTTTGAAATAACTCTTACCAGCCACCTTCTCTGAGTTTCTATTTGCTTCTGAAGTTACAGTCCTGTGACCAGCCACTGCTGTGTTCTCCTCACTGAGGAAAGGAGCCCAGAGCCAAACAGCTCAGATAGCTCAGAGGATCCACAGCTGGAGAGGCACAAGTTGCTTGGAAAGGTTTTGAAGATGATATCCAAGAGTCCTTACATGGCTCAGAACAGGGGGAACCTGTTTCAAGGACATTTTCCTGCATCTCTGAAATGAGCTAATACTTTCCAATGCCCATCTTAATAGGATTCTTCAAAGTGCCCATAGCCCTTTTCATTGGTCTGGATCTGCTATTCAAATCAACCCTCAGAACATATTAGTTTAATTGCATCACTGTGTAGATGCATCTATTTAAAATTAAAGAGGCCTTAATTCAATTTAGCTTCATCCACTTTCAAAGTAAATTATAGCAAATGAAGAGTTTGCTAATCTGAATGATTGTTCACACTCAGGATAAATGCAGTTTAACTAACTCTCTTTAAATGTATGTATCTACTTAATTTTCATTACTTCCCCTTTATGTCACCACAATACATTCCTCTTTTTTTTAGGCTTGCAAGTGTCAAACTACACATGTAATACTAAAAATTAATTATTCAGATATTGCATTCCTTTATGTAGCAAAGATTCTTGAATAAATTTATGGGAACTTCTTTTTGCACATGGGTGAACAAATTGGGGCAGTGTTCTCATGCTGGAATAGTTTGTGATTAGCTTATTGCACCGAGCAACAAAACAGTGTTTTGAGATTCACATTTCCAACAAAAGCTCTCCCTGTCAGACTGGACAGCCCCAGTGAGAGATGAGGAACTTGCCCAGGCCATCAACATCATCCTGGCTGGGATCTTGCACTGAGAGCTGCTCTGCTAAATGGCTCCTGGCTCCAGGGCTCACTGTGCTGCCTTGCATGATGGAGAAACTCCCTCCCTGGTCCTCATTTCCTCTAAATCAGGCCCACAAAACACTTTTTTTCACCTGCTGAATGCCCATCCAGTCTGTGGGCTCAGGACACCAGGGCTCCCAAATGCACTCCTGTCCACAGCCTTCCTTGAAACTCACCTTGAAATCAGGGGTTTCTCCCTGCACTTAATGGTTGGCTAATCAGCAACACTACAAAAAACCCACAAAGCCACTTAAGCTGCAGGGGACAAGTTAATGGGGTTTGAGTGGCAAGACTCTGACAAGCCAGAAAGTATCCAAACTCCACTGATGCTACAGATTCCTGTGCTATTTCCAGGGCCTACAGAGCTCCACAGCAAATCAAAGGACCCAGGGTACCTATTCCACAGGTAAAAAACTCAGCCCTTATGCAAATGAAATGCTAAAATTGTTCTTTTGTTTCTCTGAGGTATTAGTACTATTAATGCAAGGTGCACAAACTTCATAATGAAGTAAAATATTACCTTGTGGTACTTGCAAAGTGCCAGAAGTTTATTGGCTCTGTCTCTAGGAGACCAGCAATACTCATGGAGCTTTAGATGTCCTTTAGCCAAAGTTCAAACGAAAAATGTTTTCATAATTTAAAATTCTGTTGTAAAGTGGGATGGGGAATGGCCTGCACCTGGCATGCAGCTACTTAGAAATGAAGAGTTAGTACAATAACAATAAAAAAAGATCTAGTGTATCTGAGCACACATGGTTTCTCCTTTGTGTAACTTATGATTTCAGAGCATCTTGCCAAAGCTAAGCTGAACTATGAATACCAACTATTTTAGTCTTCAAGAGTTATAGTGCAGGAAATTCACGTCTCTGTATTCTTCCCGTAGCTGTCACTCAGGCTGCTCCTTGTGAAAGACCTGAATTCAAAAGGCAGCTTTGGACATTAATTTGACAGCAGATGGATCAGATAGATTGGCCCCCCATTTCAGCAGTACAGAGCTGGAATACATTGCTGCCATGCATGCAGAATTGCTACAGTGCCTGACTGCACAACAGTCCCCCTTTGCCCTGCAGAATGGCACCACTGCTCCATGGGCTGGTGATCCATGGGTCTGTCCCAGGCTACTGCTGACCTAGAGACTCTCACAGGCAGATTCAGGCTCAACAGCTCCAGTGGCAGCCATGGGGAACCAGGGAGAAGCATCACTTTCACAGAAGCCCATATCAGACTGCAGAGAACTGCTCTGAACCAAGCCTCATCTTCTCTCATGGCTTCCAACTGCTGGCAAAGTTGGTAAAATATCAAAGACAGATACTCAGAGAAACATCTGATACTCTAACTGGACCTTCTCTCACAGAAAATACATCCATCACACCCAGAATTCCACTAATTTAAGTTCCTTCCCTGTACCAAACTTCAAGCAGAGCACTCAATAATAAAACTGAGTGCTAGGGCTGCATTCAGCACAGCAGCTCTGAGCAAGTGCCATCAACACTGACCCAAGCATACACCATGTCAAAATGTTCCAGTCCACCAGGCACAGTCAGAAATTTGGATCTAATGTCCACAGAACCCTGTTGAGAGCAGGTGTCAAATATTCTAGCACAGGGACAGGAGATGCAGAGACAGGCACAGGGGGAAGAAGGAAATCAAGGCATTCCAGATGTGCAGCAGTTGCTTGCACTGAGGGAGACTTGGGGGAGGAGCAGCTGCTAAAGAATGGAGCTGTGGGTCCAAAGGAGACCCCTGAGGATGGCAGATCATGGCTCCTGGGAAGATCACAGGCAGCTGGGGGTGTGCATGAGTTTGAGGGGCTGGAGGAGCAGAGAGATACAGGGTAAGATTTCCAGAGAGGGAGGCAAGGACAGAGTACAGAGTGGCTTTCAAAGTCAGAAGCATTGGCCTGGTGGAAAGGCAAGAAAGGGTTCAGAGAAGGCAGTGGGTTGAACCAGATGCAGCAGAAACATGAGCTCAACCCATCTGCCAAGAGCCTTGAAACAGCAGCAGGCAGAGAGCCTGAGAGTTGCTGGTAACTTCTCCCAGCTCAGCAGTAGCTCTTCCCAAGCAATGCAGCCACAAGAAATGCTTTTTTTCTATACCTCAGAGTAATTCCAAATGGAGCATTAAATGGTTTTAACACAGGAATAAACAGGAGTGGACTGTGAAGGACTCCTTGGGCAGTGAGTCTGGGCTTCTGCAGGACTCACCCCCATAATCCCTTTCACACCCTGAGGATCCTCCTTTACAAAGCCAGCTTTGGGTTTTGCCTGATGTTCCTACTGAGCCATTGTCCCAGAATTGCCCTGACCAGACATGAAGGAGCTTCTGGCATCCTAAATTAATTCAGGACAAATCTAGCCCTCTTTGTTCTCCTGCTAGTATTATCCTCAGCTGAAACTGCTCTTCCCCACCCGCTTGGGCTTTTGCCCCTTGATGTGCTCACAGACAACTAATCCCTTCTCAGCTTTTGTTTTTCTTGGCTAAGGAGGTCAAACTGAAGTTTAAATCTATTTGTTAGCTAAGATTTTGTAGCAGTTCCCATTCGTTTTTAAAGGGAGTTGAAATTATGTGATAGGGACATAGGAACATTTTTTTTCCTGCTACAGGCACAAACTAGAAATACAGACACCAGGCAAATGAAATGCATACAGGATGGTTAACACAACAATCCAAAGCTCAGTTCTACTGCTTACCTTGTGTAACCAGGTAGGATGGCTGAAAGAAGCCAAATTTAGCCCTCCTGAAATGGAGGGAAGCCTGCCAAAGAAGCTAATGTAAAATACCTGTGTTCAGAGGAAACTATTTACACTCCTGTTAGGTCTGCTTTGCAACTAAAAACTTTTAATGATTTTGAAATGCAGCAGAATTAACACTGAACCCTGGGTATCTTGTACCCAGAGACAAACTGACAGCAAGGTGCTGTAGAGGGAGATCTCAACAGTGCACTCTCAGAGGGAAAATTAGGAAATGTCCAAAGGACATGCTGGAGCAAGGAAGCCTGGGAAGTAAGGAGGTGCACAGACACAGCAAGGCACAGTGTCCAGAGGCAGCTGGAAGATGGAGTTATTGCCCCATCAGTGACGTTAAGAGAGAGATGAGAAAATCTACAAAGGGCTAGATTCCCATTAGCTTGCAGGGGCCAAATGCTGACCTCTTTTATTCCAAACTTACCTGGGTGCAACAACCATTCTGATGAGCAGCAGGTAGTTCAGGGCAGGCACAGCCATGAGTACATAATTGGAGCAGGGCTGTGCTTTGCGTGGCAGGAGAGCTGTCTCAGTAATACAGATGAAAATATGCCATTAGACCTGTTATGCTGCTCAGCACTGCCATATATAAAAATATTTTTTGAAGATACAATTCACTGCAGAAAGAGCTGAGTACATTTCTCTGTCACAGTAAGAAAAAAAATATGGGTAGTTAGGTTTAAAGGAGAAGAAAGCATGTGCCCTGCTTTCTGACCCTGGTTTTTGTTTATTGTTTGGATCCTACACCATATTTTTCTCGTTTTCGCCTTCAATTATTTATTAAGGAAAAAAGAGATGGAGAAGGCTTCTCTGTTCTTGTTTGTGCCAGCACTCATGGCTGCTGCTGCTGTGGGAATACTGCTAACAACAGCTACTAGTGTTTTATTAAAAATGATAAAGTATATAGTTATCATAAAATACCAATGTGATCAAAAGGATTATTCTGTTATGCCCTTTTCTAAGTTTCAGCTGTAAATTAGAGCTCAGGTAAAAACAATCTACAGTAGAGTCTATAAAGTTTGGAAATTATAATGTATTTCTATACAAACACTTATGTTCATCTGATATATATATATCACAGAGCACTCCCCTCACCGAAAATGGGAATTTAACATGTATTTTTTTTACACTGAAGCTTTCATTCTGTATTTTATGGATGCGCAGGGGCCGATCAGCTCAAGCCCATTGACTTTCACAGCGCTGCTCCGGATGCGGCCCCGCTCCCCCCGACTGAGGCGCATCCACCCCCAGCATCCCTCAGAGCAGGAGCACTGCTCCATCTGCTGGGCTCCCGCACCAGGACAAGGGCAGGGTGAGGGCTGAACCAACACCCAGTGCCAGCGACAAATCCGAGGCGTATCGACAGTGGATCAGGGCACTCAATTCACCGAGGCGGCCAAAGCCAAGCGCAGCGAGCGCGGGGCGCGTCCGCCCAAAACAGCGCGGCCCCTTCGGCAGCGCCGGGGCGCAAAGCGCGGCTGCACACACAGAACTGACTGCACACACAGAACTGACTGGAACACACAGAACTGACTGGAACACACAGAACTGACTGGAACACACAGAACTGACTGCACACACAGAACTGACTGCACACACAGAACTGACTGGAACACACACAACTGACTGGAACACACAGAACTGACTGGAACACACAGAACTGACTGCACACACAGAACTGACTGCAACACACAGAACTGACTGGAACACACAGAACTGACTGCACACACAGAACTGACTGCACACACAGACCTGACTGGAACTCACAGAACTGACTGGAACACACAGAACTGACTGCACACACAGAACTGACTGGAACACACAGAACTGACTGCACACACACGAGTGACTGCACACACACACTCCTTGCACACACAGAACTGACTGCACACACACACTCCTTGCACACATCATCCTTCCCACCTACTCCTGCACGATGTCCCGTGTAAGCTCACACAGCTTTGCTGATGCTCCTGAGGTGCATTCCAGGTTCCCATGGATTCCAGACTCCTTGCTGAGGATCACAACCCCTCTGCAACAATCGCCCTTTGGTAAAGTATTGTTTCTTGGTGGCACACAAATCTTGTTTTTATTTTCAGCCCACAGCATTGATAGTTCTCAACTATTACCACCGAGTCTCTTCCACTACCTGCTCTCTGTTCTGTCATATATACACACAGTAAATTGCACAGACAAAACAGACCTGAGGCACATCCAAACACACCTTCCAGTGCTCATCTTCCAAATGTAGGTGGGTAGTATCTTACTATCCCCCCAGCACTCTTCCTCCTTCAGAAATAAGTGTGAGTTAGATGAATAAAACAATGTCTTTCTCCTGCAACATAGCATGGCTTTGCATTGAAACAATCTGTTTAAAACCTCTTATTTAAAAAAAAAAGTCCTGGTCTTGATTATTATTCAGAGCATATTCAATGATTCAAGTAAAAAAAAATAGGCATTTGCATTTAACTTCTCTTTTTTATTGTGCTTTATTCTCTTCCTGCATTTCTAAGAGCTCAGCCAGTGCAAAATACAGGAACTGACTTCTTGGCTTTGTTTTTACATTTTAACATATCATCACCTTACAGTCAATTAACTTCAGGGTCCTTTTTCATTGACAAAAAGCACCAACATCTGGATTGCAAATGCTGCAATGTGATGTTGATTTATACAAAAAAATGTTCTGCTGAAAATAAAGAAGCAAAAGAATGTAATTTCTGGAGGAGTTTTATAACCTCAGCAGCCAGCAGAGTTTGAGAGCAGTACCAAAACAGAGGGACTGGGTGACCTGGTGACTGATTTGTAACACTCAAGGATGGTTTTAAATTCAGAAGTTTGGGATATGAATATTGCCAGACAAAATCTTGGGGAGAACCTCTTGCAGCAGGAAGCATTTGCAGAAGCCTCTGCTGAGCACCCTGGGCCAGCTCAGGCTGCAGGTGAGCAGTGAGCACTGCCCAACACACCACTGGGAAACAGAGATTCTCTGGGAGCACACTGATCCACAGAGCAGGATAACAGGTGGCAAGTGAAGGGAGCTCAGAGATGATGAAGTGAACTGGCTTTATGCATCCAGGATGCATAGTAAAGCAGCAGTCTTATCCCCTAGCATTAAGCTTTATATTGATGGAGTGACTTTTTGGTCAGAAGCCATCTGCTGTTTCCAGGGGTAGGAGTCTAAAAGAATTAGCAAAGCTGGCTATCAAAAAGGAAAAAGTTTTATATGGCTGTGGGTGTTTTCATGAGGCACCAGACTAGCAACAACAGGGAGGTGCAAAATTAAACCATTTCTGAAACAAATGCACAAGGCACCCTGCTGCTGAGGCCCCGGGGTGATGGGCAGTGACAGTCGCCAATGGCAGCTGCCCTTCAAGGGGCAGAAGGCAGCAGTCTGGTCCTTCTGCAAGAACTGAAGAAACTCCTAGGGTCTACAATTCTGAGATGGGCAGGGATTGGGATTGATGCATTTATGGACTTAAAATATGAAAAGGAGAGAAGGGGAAATGAGAGACAGCAAGTCAAGGACATCCTGGAGGAGAAGCAAAGATGGAGCAGGGCAGGAAGAGACTGCAGGGAAGGCAGGGGATGGGGGCTATGAGGTGCTACCAGTGACTGCAGCAAGAACAGGAACCAGCCAACAAAGAGTGGCTGCCAACCCATACTGACACCTGGGGTTCTGGGGGCCAAAGCACTCCACAAACCTGTGAGCAAGGCTGCATCCTGCAGCAGGGAGCACTGCTGGCAGAGGAGAGGCAGGACCTTGTGCACATCCTCTGGGGCTGTACTGCCACAACTGCCCCTGTGCCTCCAGGAGAGGCCAGGGAGGGTATGAAGGAAGTGATGTGCTTTTTCCTGAACAGGTTCAAAATTAACACACACCACTCCAGAAATCCCCCCACGTGGCCCAGGCTGCCAGTCCCTTAGCTCAGAGCTGAGAACACATCATGAACCAGTTCTCTCTGCTCCTGACCATGCTGCAGTAGCTGGACTTTCTGGCTTCCCTGGAGTGTCACAGTCTATCTGAATGCCACAAGAAGTGCTCAGCCATGGATGGACAGCCAGGGCCAAGGCATCCCCTGGAGCAATCGCCCTGACCAGATGCTTAGGGCATTTATTTGTTCCTCTCCACACTCTCATCTCCACCTGTGCAGAATAAACAGCAACATTTAAGGTGAAATGGAGCCTCACAGCTGACAGTGTAAGATAAGAGCCCAAGTCACTGGTAAGAAGATGGGCAGCTTTTCAAATTTTCAAGCAGGTCAAAGCAGGGGCAGAGGGAGGGAAAGGACAGGATGGCAGAAGCAGCCAGGACTGCTCCTCTGCTGTCACTCCTCTGGCACAAAGCAGCCAAATCCCTTCAGTTGTCAAATGTGCACTATGCTATTGTTAATGATGCTATTACTTACCATATGTTTAGCAGTATGGCTGGATTTATTCAGTTTATTCAAATGTGGGATTGAACATTTTGGTGCAGCAAGCGGCCTCAGGCTTGGGGTAGGGGGGGGATTGAACTGTGGGAGAAAGCAAAAGCTACTGCAGAGGAGGAAAAATGTTAGTTACTTAACAAGGTCAATAGCATAAATTCTTATTTTGTTTACTTCCGAGAGCACAGAAGCTGCTGTTTACACCCTGTTTCTGTTAATTACTTTCAGAGTAGGCTGTGAAATGATTTGCTCTCCACATAAAATTGTGCTTTATGCTGTTAAAAAGAGCCTCCTGCCATTTCACCCAGGAATGGCTACACTCTAGAGAAGGATAAACTGATTCTTTTCCGTCATTGTAGATGGGGTCAAGCTTTGATATTCAGAGCCAGTGCTTGCAGGACTGGAACATCGGCTCAGCCACTTGAAAAGTAAAGGTTATTTGTGAAATTTAAATTCAGATTCAGATTTCAAACTTGTCCAAAGATTTGAGTTAACCAAAGAGAAGACTCTGTTAAGAGCTGGCTTGCCTGGGTTTATCTCTTAATCACAAGTGCTCCCATCAATTTCATATAAATCTGTGTTCTGCATGTTCAAAAAGAAAAGCTTGATAATCACTGAAAGTAGCATAATCTTCCAGAAGGTGTGGAAATAGAGTCTTATGAAAAACTGAATTTGTTTGAAAGCAGAATAAACCCAATACCTGTTTTGCTTCCCTTTGCCTTGCAGCCATAAAACAGATATCACCACCAGATATCCCTACCATGTATCTTACCCATATAATATCCCCATTGGATTCTCACCCAGTACAACCAGTTTAATTACCAAGATCTTCCTATTACCAGAACTTATTCTGGTACTCTAGAATATCCTGCAGATTTGGCTGCTTTTGCAGAAGAATACAACACAAAAAAGTGACCTTTTTCACCCCTACCAGTGCCATATTCTGGCTCTTCTTTGATACATCCAAGCACAGTTCTAAATCCATCACCAGCCCAAATTCATATTTTTATTCTGGCAGGCCTGCTGACAAGAGTTGACAGAAAGGAAAACATCATCCAAAATTATCTTTAAAATCCTGTTTTGTTGGGAGTCCTCAGTAAAACTAGTAAAACATAGAGCTGGAGTAATATGCAATTGGTGCCAGCTGATTTGCAGTTTGATTGGATCATGTAGTGATGAGGACAGAAACAGCAAAGCTGCAGAATAGTAACTGCAACCATAGTATTTTTCAAAGTAGCAAGCAACCTTGCAAGACCTCTCCACCTATCTAAAATCAAATATTCTTCCAGATATTAACTCATCTCAATATAAACTCTTCAATGCCCATGAACTGCACCTCCATTGCCCATGGTTTCCAAGGAACAGACATGGCAGTAATTAGTGGGCATAAAAATCAATCCTGATGATTCAAAAGACAATCTGTGATTGTGGAAGTGACTGTGCCTGGAATAACAAGGAATATACTTTGCATTCAGAACAAGACAGGCCCTTCCTTTGACCCCAACCACACTTCTGTGACGCCATCGCTCAAGCCAAAGAGGTAGCTCTGAACCCAACCACTGCACAACTACCAGGTGGAACAGCTTTCCTGAAGAATTAAAAATGCTTGCTGAAATCAGTGCTGCAAAACCAGCTCCTTGCCTGTCTTTCATGAAACTACAGAGCTCTGCCTTAATACCCAGGACTGTCCCAATCAGCACTTTCCCGCAGTGTCTAACACAGTGCTCTTGGAGCAGGCTGTACTTCTGCAACAACAAGGAGATGCAGATATGGCCTTCAAGTCCTCTAATCCTCTGCTTCTGCTAAAGGAGTGTAATAGGTCCTTACCTGCCTACCAGTGCACTGACAATACAGGGAACTGAACTCTCACCTCATGCAGAGTACCAATCCAAACCCATTCTGGTTACAGCACTGGGAACATGATGTCCCAACACACATTAGATAATAGAAGAGTATCTCATACCTCATTTTAGTGGATCTTCGAAACAGAAAGCCCATCAGCTTCTTCAAGACTAAGAGGTACTTTGCAGAGAAGAGTAGCCATCAAGCAAAATTTGCAACAAAAAGCGTGAACAAAACCAGCAAGTTTCTCCTGCAAACAGCATCACGTGCTCTCTGTAGATAGCACTGTAATTTACTCAAAGCATCACTAGCCTGGCTGAGAGGCTCCTATTTTACAGGAACACACTACACAGGCAACCCCAAGGGGCACCTAATCAATGGATAATACAAGGATGGTTCTTGCAGCGCCGGATCTTGGTTAAAACAGAAAATGTGTTTTTTTCCAGAATGGCTGCAAGGCCAAGGTGCTTTGTGGCACATACAACACAGTAAATAACTGGATGTCCTTACTGCTCTGAGCAAATACAGCACAATCATTTGCAAAAAAAAATCCAGCTCATCAGTAGCTGCCTTCATTACTTTCACCTTTGCACACAATGCTGCAGATGGGAGGTCACAAGCATGATGCCAAATAACACAGAAGCAAAAACCTCAGCCCACTTGTAATTCTATGTGCAACAGCAAAACCTCCTCAAGAGGACCATGACAGGAACTGGCAGCCTGTTTTCAGTGCCCCAGTGCTGCTGGCACCACTCCTGGGCCAGGCAGGAGCAGTCCCTGCTGTGCAGCCCAGCCTCTGGCCACACTGCTTCCCAACACTGCTACAAGCACAGCCCCATTTCCATTACAGCTGGGGTGTAAAAGATTAATGGCACAAAGAAATCCAGGTCAAGGGTATCAAAGTAAGCAGAGAAAAAGGGAAACTTCCGGTCATATAGAACACAGAAAGTGCAATGCTACATGGAAAAAGAAATTTTGACAAGACATTTCCTTTGGGTCAAGATCTAGGGCCTGGCTCAGTGAAGTAAAAGCCATGAGGAAAGAACAGTAACAGATGCAAAAGCATCTGGGACTGGAAAGGAAAAAAAAATTAGAAGAGAAAAAAAAGAGAAACATTTCAGCCCTGAAACTTAATAGTAGCAGGCTGTTCTTTAGCACAAATACTGCTTTGATCTGTCATAGCTTGCCTATGGGTTTGCTATCTTAAGCATTTCAAAGAAATCTCTTATCATTGTATACCTGCCTTAGAGAAATCATACCACTGAAGGAACAAAAAGGTTGATTGTTATTTTAATTGAATTTGTTTTCAATTTATTTTCAAGCTGTCTGGGGAAACCTTTTACACGTGCATTGTTTGATTTGTTTTTAACTTTGGTTCCATTATCCTAATAATGAAGCTTTTAAGGCATTTTAAGAAGCCTGTTTGTCCAAAAGGGTGCTCGCATTGATCAGATCAATACCTACGTAAGCGCCTGAAAGCAGGAAATAAATATGGATTAAAAAAAGCCAGCATTATTTTACAGAATTTGGGGTTTGTTGTGAATTCAGATGCTCAGCATGAACTGCTGGCTTGATCTCTGCCAACACACACAGCCATGAGCTAATGTGCCAGGGGATTATTTTCCAGCATCCCTTAATGCAGGCTACCTGCATGTGGTCTCTTTCTCAAAGGTGCTGAACACTTCCAGCTCATGCTGCTCCTGGTGTTAAGCTCCAGGCCAAACAGGACAGAAGGAATCCTTGAATGAGATTAACAGTAAAGCCAGGATTTGTGCTACAATAGGTTAATTAGTTTTCCAGGTAGTTAGCTAATAGTTCTTTTCCATTTTATAACAAATCAGAGTCATAGGAGCTGTGGAGCTGCAGGAAAGGGCACTGCATGAGGAGAGGGCTGTCAGGCAGCTCTGCCCTTCTTCTGCAGCTCCCACTGACACCACGGGCTTTGAGATGAGGCCCTGAACTGCACCAGCTCTTCTTCCCCCACCAGCCCTTTATGCCCCCTAGAGTATAAAGGGGTCCTGTAATCCCCTGCTCAGGGCAGCAGCATCCTCCCCACTGCCCTTCACACTCAAGCCTGTGGAGCTGCACTCTGCCACCCTGGACCTCTTTGCAAACCTGTTTCTCCTGCAAGCCCAGCTGGAACTGTGGTGTGATGGCAGCTTCCTCACTGCCCACCCCCCTCCCACTCTAATGTATCATCAGGCAAAGCATCCCATTGCACAAGAAATTGAGAGGGTTTTGTGTTAAGACAAAAAGGGTTTAGAGTTACCTTTTCACTTCTGAGCTTTCTTCTCCGAGTGATATATGCTTCATTCTTTAAAAGATGTTCGGAGTCTTTTAACACTTAGAAGTAGTTTTCATTAATAATGAAGGAGTCTCAGCTGATCTTCTAATGATCCCTTCCTTTAGTGCAGCTTTATCTCAGTTAATAGCTGAGTTTGCCTGTGTTGCCTGATGCAACAGCTATAGCTTATATCAAGTATTTACAGTCACTTTTTACATTTATGAATGAAATTCATTTCTTTTCCATGGTAGTAAAACAGTAGGGTGGCATTAGACAGACAGGCCTCATTTTATGTTATTATTCCAGTGGAGATCTATTAATTTTTCTGAATATGAAATTTCTTGAAGAGCTGAAATAAAAGGACAAAAAAGACTCGTAATGAGTTGTTTCTGTCACTCTCTTCCCTTTCGTCTTGCCCCAAAAAGGAAACAAACTGTCAGCACCATTAATTTTTAAAATGCCATTTTAAAATTAAATATTGAGCTGAGTTTTTAAAAGACAGGACAGTTTTAAAAATTAAAGCACTAAAACTAAACTAAGTACTTTTTCAGAGTACAGAGTACTTCTTTTTTGCCACTCAACTATGGCTGCTTATTCCACCTCGCCAATATTTCATTTTTACTACAGATCCAAAACATCCACGATTTACTCAGCTCTATCTTCACCTAGAGCGGCAAACCAGAAGTTTAATAATCTGAAGAGGAATCTATTTAGTATAAAGTCCCTAGGGAAGGGTCTGCCATTAGTCACATGTTTGTTCAGCATTAAGGTCAGGTCTCAGCTCCCTGTGAGCCTATATTGCAGTGTGTAAGGAGAGCCCCTTATGGCTGTGGGACCCATTAGACAGGCTGTGCACTAAAGCAGGAATGCTAATGGGCCAAACTGAAATCCAGGCAATGACACCAAGGAAGTTTATCTGAAGACAGGAGAGATCTCCTGAGCTGCAATAATGCTGGTTTAAAGTCATGCCTAGGATGAGCACAGTTCATGTTTTGGATCCAGAGGGATGGGTGAAAGCCTCAGCTGCTTGCCTGGGTCCCTGGGCAGGTCTCACATGTCTGCCCTGGGCATGGTACATGAAAAACTGCTCCAGCCTCATTTGTTTTCATATGTCCTCATGAAAGCAGCAAGCTGAGGGGAGTTACTGCTGCGTGCTCAGATCACACCACCCCTACCTGTGCCAAGGAGCACTTTGCTGTTCAGGCAGTCCCACTGAGATGGATAAAAGCCTCAAGAAGTATTAGGTATACAGGAAGGAGTAGCCTGGCCCAGAGTAAACACCACTGCCACAAGAGTGTCTTTTGAAGAGGAAACCTCTATTGCTGCACCTGAGAGGGTAACTCCTCACCCAGCACCAGCTCTGTGCCAGCCTGCTGCTGGCAGGGCAAATCTCTGCCAGGGTGTGTCAGAGGGGCTGATGGCAGCAGAAGGAGAGGATGGAGGCTTGCCCTCCTCACACACATCTGGGGCACAGGGTGTGCTCTACAGCTGTGTGGGGACCTGGTGCTACACCCCAAGGCTTGGCTACACCCCTGCCAAAACAACCACGGACAGCCATGAGCTCTGGCAGTTATTGCACTGGTAGTGTTCATGCTCCTCCAGCTGGAAAACCTTCACGGCTCCACTCCTCCCTCACTCTTAGCAGCCAACAAAGCTGTGGCCTCTACAGGTGGGCACTACCACCACCCTGGTCCCTTGGTCTGTGCACAGGGTACAGCCCCAGGCCCCTGCTGGGGCCAGGAGCAACACACCTGCATGCCAGCCTGCCCAGCATCCTCATGGACTGCTGATTTAGATGCCACCACTTTGCCCTCCCACTTCAGTTTGAATTTCTGTTCCCTGCTGCTCTCAGTAGTGAACAATGATGCATTACAATTTTCAGGTGCCTCAGGCTCGCAGAGCTTTCTCAATATAATCAGCAGAAAGAAAGGATTTTGCATCGAAAGCCAGTGCCAACATCCCTGCAGTGATAACCATCCCTGTATAATTAAAATGAACATTTCACAAAATGTCATCTCCAAGCAGCATATTTTAGATTAAAAAAAAAATAAAAAAACATTTCCATGATCAAAAGAAGAGAACCATAATTGGAAAAGGGTGCAGGTGGGGGAGGACAGTGTGACAGCCCCAAGAAGTATTACTATTATTATGAGGAAAAGTTTGCTGAAATACCAACTGCTTGCCCACAGTCAAAGGAAGCACCAGTTTACTTGTTAATCACCTTAATTAATTAACTGGCATTGTCCTGGATTTCCTGAAGCTGGGTTTACTGTGGGAATCAATTTTAAAGAGCTTCCAGAAAGAAAATTTAAATTTCTGCTTAAAGACTTTACAGCTTAGTAAACAAGAGCCTGCTTCCAAACCATTTGGACAAAACCACAGCCATGATTTATGGAGACAAAGTCCTTTTTCCCATAGAGTCTGTTGTGATCAGCTATATTGACCTACTGCACAGCACAAACTTCCCTGAATTAATTCCTCTTTGAACTACAGCAGCTCTTTTGGAAAAACACCCCATCCTGATTATAAACCTGGCAGTGAATCAGAAGCCAGTGTCATCGGGGTGTGCTGTACCAGGGGCTCCCACTGAGAGCCCTGCTCCTTTCCACCACTGATTTGTTCAGTTCCATGCTCCACCCACTGCTGGCCTTCCCTTCTGCTGGATCAAGGGCAATTTGGCAAGCCCTTGCTCCCTGTACAAGAACTTACAGATGGTGAGTGAGTTCTCATTACTAGGGCTGTGATCTTCCAGACTTCCTCAATTAAATGGGAATGAAAACAGGCCATGAGCTCCCTCATGGTCCTCTGAGGCTATTCCATCTCATCATGCTTTTCAAGCTCAGGATGTAGTTGCACCCAGTGACAGATATTAGGGCAGCACCAATTTACTGAGAGTCCTGTTAACATACACAATTATCTGCTCTGTAGCTTCTGACCACAACATTGCATTAGACTTTCTCCCATCCCACAGGTTATCCAACTTGTGCTCTGAATTTTACTTTAATCACTGTTTCCAGGGTTAGCAATTCTCGCTATAAACTTGACTACTGGTCCCTCTTTGGCTGTGGTAAAACAGATCCTAAAGATATCTGTTACATGAAACAGCAACTAAGAAAGCACACACATAAACACACAAGAGTTTTCACATGTTAAACTCAAGTTTTCTCTTCCTGAGCTCACCAGGGCCCTTTATTTCCTGGACTTCTGCAGAGGACTCTGGTGTGGGGTATTCACCTTACTGCAGACTTGACCCATTGAGGCCCAGAACCCAAAATGTCCTTTGTGATCAACAGAGTGGAAAAGTTGCAATTAGGATTAATCTCTCTGCTCTTACACATCTATTTTCTGGATGATAAATGACATCTTTGAAGTACCAGCTTCCTCTCACTGACTGTAGTAGAAACTACATGTCCAAAGTAAGATGAACACAACTACATCACGTTAGGTGAGTCTCAGCCTCTGAGTCTAAATAAAACAGTGCAGATAAGAAAAGCATAATATGTATGCTCTTATTAAAGTGTTCCAGCAGTAAAACACCATCACATAAATATGGAAGTGCATACTTCTTTAAATAATGTATTTTAAGTGCTAATTTTGATGTCAGATTCTGCTCTTATACACCTCTAACCAGACAAGAGCAAGTAAGGAGTTCTCCCAGCTCAGCCCTTGTAAAGAATAGCTGGGTAGAATCTGCCCCTCCCAAGAAGAGGCACACAGAGATGGTTGTTTGGTTCTCCAAAAAGGTCAGCAGCTCCAAGTGGGGTGGAGAATGTACCCCTCTCACCTGTGTAAGAACATCACAATCATTTTCTGCCTAGAGGTGCAAGAGAAGATGACAGTCAAGCAACATTTCTCTATTTTGTGGAATGGCTCATTTAGCAATGACAAAATTTTCCTTGAGAAAACTATATTCTGTGAAGGAAAGGCTCAACATATCAAAAAAAGTTTTAAAGAGAAAGCTGAATGGAAGGCACACACAGCCATTTTTCATCTGTTTTTTCTTAATATGCAAATAAAACAGTTCCCCACTCCTCCTGGCAGGAGCAGAGGAGCAACTAATGGAGCAGTGCTGATCTCCTAAAGACAGAGAACATCTCAGAAAAATGAAATGGAAGAGGTGTGCCTGCCATGCTGATGGATTACACCAGGCATTTGGGTGTTTATCCTGCCAAACAGCAACAGGAGCTGAAAGAAAGTGGTGAGAACTGCTGCAAGGAAGAGGTAGAACTTGCATAAATTTGTGTATTCATGTCTCAGCCCCTGAACACACACTTCTATGAAGGACTGAGAGTAAGAGAGTCATCCATGTACTGGTGTCAGCTCTGGGGTGAAATGTGACCCCTGGGGCCATTTACATAAGGAAGAAAAGTGTTGGATTTTATGTTGGGTTCTTCATCAGCTGCAGAGAAATTTGGTGAGACCCGAGGAGGGGCAACACACACGGTGGGAAACAGAGGGAGAGAAGGGAAGAGGGACATGGGTTGGCCAACATTTTAAATCAGCTTGTCATCCAACAAGCTGCTTCCCTCACCTTAGAAAGGGCTCCTTTCTCAGCACAGCTCTTTTGCACTTGTCTGACTGTGAATTCCTCTCAAGGAAGCTGAAGTTGGTCCTGAATTACAGAGGACATTTTTGATAATCCCTAGCACTAGAAATTCAGTCCTTGTCACTCAACCAGGTGACCAATGGAAGGCCAGAAAAGGAGCCTAAGAGGCAGAAGGGAAAATAGAACAAGGGGGACTGACAAATGTCAGGTAAATACTGGGGTTCTAGGCAGAAACATCAAAGCAGCCCACACCAAGAGTGCACTTTGGAAGGATAAATCCGCAAAGACTGAAACATGAAAGTTCATTTTTGCTATAGGAAATCAAGTTGCAGTGATGAGTGCTGGGTAACCTGTCCCCAGTCAGGGCATAAAACCACACCATGAGCAGTTCCCACCCTCTCTCCCCTCTGAAGCAGTTCCACCTTTTCTGGGGGCAGGAAAGGCACACAGTGTCCTTCTTCACCATTGAAATCCCTTCCTCTCATCACTGAGCTTTTGGGCTGGATGACACACCAATAATCCTGCAGAGCAGGGGGAATTTCTGCTGGACAATTAGCAGAGCACCCCAGCATTATGGGGCTTTGCTTGACTTCATCTCCAGCAATAGCAAAATTCACCTGACAGTTCAGTCTTTCCTCTGCAAAAATCCTCCAGTACCAACACAGAGGCACAGATAAGTCATGTGCTGGCCCATTGCCCAGCTTAGTGCTTGGCTTGGCTTCAGCAGTTCAGCTGACATGCACATCTTTCTTTCACTTCCTTTCCCAAGTCCCTTCTCCTCCTGCCCCACCACCTTCCATCACCACTCACCCCCATGCACAGGCAGGGCTGCTTGTGGTGCCTGCTCTGCTCACACAGGTCCCTGTTCAGCCTGTGCTGTGCTTTATTCTGTAGATTATCACACAAAAAGAATAAAATTAAAATCTTTAGAACTACTGAGTAGGATATACCAGACCTGACTGGAAAAGAGCAAAACAGCCTAGAGAGAAAAGTGGGAGATGATCTTGTCATGTCACATCCAGCTTTTCCACAGAGCCATGTGCTGCCTCCTGCAGCACCAGCCCAGCCCATTAGACACACTCAGCCCTTCTCACCTCTTTAGACACCAGTCATTGATAATCTGTGCAATTAGTGTAAGGCTTACAGTTGGACTCAATGATCTTAAAGGTCTTTTCCAACCTAAATGATTCCATGATTAATCTTGCCTGTCAGTGAAGCTACAGCATCTCTGCACACAGCAACACCCTACAACAGCTGAATATATTGCATAAGAGTAAGAATCTTCTTAATGGATTTCTGCAGCAGGAGTGGAAAATGGGGGTGTTCCCAGCTACATATATCCTAGTGAGAGGTAATGAACAGCACACCCATAGCATTTTGCTAATAACCTCAAATAGAGTGAAGAGTTCAGCTGGGAGGGGAGATGGTTTTTTTTCTGGTAAAAGTTTGATGAGCTTTCAGAATCAAATATTTCAGAGCTTGCTCATTGCTAATTAAGGGTTAGTATACTAAATTAGCAGTAAATTAACATTCATTTCTCTGCTAGTACACTAGAGCTGCAGAAAATTACCCAAATTATTCAGGTAGTGACATTCATCACTGGGTGGAATTACTGTAGCTTAAACAAGATTTAGTGCTACTCTGTAGCTAATATTCACAGCTGCAGGAAAAGAGAGGCAGGCTCCCTCATTCACAGCAATTTTGACAGCAGAGGTGCCAAGATAGTGGAAAATGTTCATCTGAGCTGTTGATTATTGAGACAAGAGAACAGGACAGGCCAGGCTTTGCTGAGATCATTGCATGCTTGGGGTGCAAATGGTGAGGTGGCACCTGGCTGGTGGCTGCAAGTGACCGAGTGCTGCTGTAAAATGGAAATATCACCCTAAAATATCTTTGTGCAGTTGCTGGGGATAATTGATGCTGGTGCAGCATTACTTCAAACCACTCATAAAGCTCCATCTGTAGCTGCAGCTCTATAGACATTTCATAATTATGTTTAATATTGCAATCCCCTATTTCTAGGGAGGATTTGAGGATCTCGGCACATTTGTCTAAGTGATGAGTGTTTTATCTAGGGCTTAGGAGCTTTCCTTCCTCCCTGGGGAATAGTTGGCTCAGGAAGCTGCTGACTGCCTTCAGAGCCCTCCCTAACCCCTTTTTAGGTCAAACACAACTCAACCATAGCAGGCTGAAGAAACCAGATAAGTTTTGATGGTCTAGGAAAGAGGTAGTGAGCATCTCCCTGGCACCACGTGCCCACACCCAAGCAGACCTTTCCTGAAACTTTCATCTCCAAAGCAAAGAGTACACCTGGTATGCTGGAGCTTGCTGCATTCCCAGGCCAGCTGGCTCCCAATCACTTTTGCATCATGAAGAATGTAAAATCTGCACACTGGGGCTTTCCTGGACACTCTGAGGTTTTGGGCAGGCAGCAGAAAAGGTGTGCAGGCAGGGAAAGTCCCCTGGGGAGGACAAGGATGGTTTATGCCCTAGTGCAGGTCAGCCAGAGGGAAGGAAGCAGAGTCCCTGTGAGAGAACGGTGGCAAAGGGGAAGATGGAGCCTGAGTACAAAGCATTGCTGGTTTCTCATTCACTAAAACTGTGTGTCAAGAACCAAACACCTACAATACTTGAGGAGAAACTCCTCAGGATACCATTTTACCCTTGACTATTAAGAAGAGAGCCACTCTGTAGAATGCATATGCCTGAACAGACACAGTTACACAGACAACAGGACATACCCCCTTTGATCACAAAGAAGTCCACATGCTTTCTGAAGCCTTGTGCAGAATGGCAGCAGGGGTCTTCACACTCTATTTTTAAATTTTCCAGCACTCATATTAGGGGAATGAGCTGTTGCCCCCTGCAAATAAAGGCCCAATCTAAAGCAGGCATGCTTTTAAGCTCACGGATGGAGATTTCAGATGTCACCACTATTAATTTTCACTCTTCTGGCTCTGTTCCTTGTCTGCTGCTGGCAATCACAGTGGGATCAAGAATGAGTCTCAAAACAGGAGGAAAAGACAGTTGTCTAGTTGTGCTTTTTACATTCTCTCACAAGCAGCCCTAAGCAGAGATGATAATGCATATCTTAATTAACTAAGGCCCTCCACGAACTGCCTGGGGCAGGTTTTTATAGATACTGGTTTCTGGCTGGACAACTGGCAAGTAGACTTTTACTGTCTGGAAACAAAAGCATTGCAATAAGCCAGTAAGTTAAATCAATGTTCTATTAATTCATTTTTAAAGTCTCACAGGAACATTGTACTCTTTGTCCAAAAATGTTCCAGAGCTTTAACAGCTGCACTGCTAGCATGGGGAGGAGAACAACAGGATCTTTAGATGTCCATGTGTGCAGGGACACAGCTCTCTTCTGTTTAAAATTCATCAGGTTTCATACAAAGCTGGTATTGGCCCACTTTTGTCATCCAGCTTGCCCTTAAGATGAAGAATCACCATATTGCTGTGCTAGGAAGAAACAAATCTCTCATCTGTGGGGCAGGGGGAGCCCGCCAAGAGTTTCTCTCCCCCTTCCTTATCCTTTATGGCACAGGATCCCCACATATGGACCATAATGCTAGGCAGTGGCAGAAGGAACAAATCCACTGTCACCACTTTTCAGCCACTCCTGGGGGAGATTAATAGAAGAATCTATTTACTTGCTCCTTTGTGACCTGCAGTGGAGAGTGAATTTTGCACAGTGCTCTCAGGAGGAGCAGCTGCTGCCCCCTCTCCCAAAGGGATAAAGTTTGTTCTCCAGGCAATGTGGAGAGGATAGCAAGGGAACTGAAGTCCCCTAGATCTTTTTTAGGGACAGGACTGTTTCTCTCATTAGGCATGGCCTCCTCTGAGCCCCTCAGTATCAGCTGCCTCACAAAGCCCTTCCTGCAGGACCTCATTACAGAGAGCCTCGGTGGAAAACAGCACTTCCAAATGTGACTGTTGAGGGTTACATGGGATAAAATCTGAGACTGCAGGAAGAACAGATGAACAGAGAAGCCCAGATGTGTTATTTGCTGCTGAAGCTGCATTGTGATGCTGTGAGGGACATCTTAGCCAGCAGCTCACAGCACTGCACTGGGGGCTGCTGGGGGTGACTGCATCCCGACATGGCCCCATGCACAGCCCCATCCTCAGGAGGAGCAGGAACCAGCTCACCCCAAATTTAGTCTCTCTGTTCCCCAGCAGCTCACTGAGCCCTTCTGTGGGACTGGAGGTTCACAATCCCCATTCTGGAGAGAACTGAGGTTTCTGCAGTGACTTCCCTAAGCTCACCCAGGGGGCCTGAGCAGAGCCAAGAACAGACTGCAGGACTCCTGCATGCCAAGTTACCAGCTCTACATTAGGCTAAACTGTCCTACAAGCACAAAGTGCCTCAGAGCACAATTTTTGGGCACAGAGTTGGAACTGTACAGAGCAGAGCATCTGTGCCGACGCTGTACCCCAGGCTCAGCCTGCTCTTTGTCAATCCATCTGTACCCTCCCCTTTTCCCAAAGGGCTCTCCCCAACCAAACACCAATGTACATTTGAAGGATTTCCATCCCATGGATATTTCATATGTTTTTAACTTTCTACATTTTCAAAAGAAAACAAAAAAAAGCAATTAATGTCTTGCAATGGGGAAGAACGTATGCTGTGGCATTGGAAAACAGGCAGCATGGGATCAACAAAAGCTGTAGAACTGGTCTGTTACAGGGAGGAAGTCCCAGTGCCAATTTTTTAATGCTGTTTACCAAATCAAACAGGCATTCTGCAGCCCACCTGTTCCTACTGCCTCTGACTTCACGATAGCCATTTTCTGGAGCCAGAGAAATAATTACTGGACCAGTTTATTGATGGCAGCTGGTTTGGAGTGAAAAAGTCCAAAATGTGCAATAATTAAAGACTGTAAGGGATGCAAGCTATTAAGAGGACAAAGAAAGCAAAATAAATCGATCCAGAATGGGCAAATGGACACCTTCCATGGGAAGCCAAAACCTCTCCTCAAAGCTAATGTACTCACAGTCAACTCACAGGGAAGTCCAAAAGGTAAGATAAGGGGAAAACACAACAATCCAAATTTCTGCAGTTGTATTTTTTATTCAGGAATTATTACCCAGTCCTTGTCACTAACACAGAATTCAAATTCCTGGAGTCAAGCAATGGCCTAGAGACCAACATGTGCCAGCTGCTTCAAAAGGCCCTGTAAAATCCCATAAAGGAGAAATGTACACCAGCATGCCTGGGGGATAAAGCTGTGTGCAGCACACAGCCCAAAGTGCAAAGGATGGAGCTGCATCCCACCCAACTGGAGATAATGTTGCTAATCATACAAACAAAGCCAGTCTGTCAGTCTCAACATCCCACCTTGTGGCAATGAGTCCCACAGGCTAACTAAAACTTAGGTTAAGAGTGCTTCCTATCAAAGCTGTTCAATGCATTGACTTCAAATTTAATTTTATGTCTCTCTTTCTTATCCAAGACAGGAAAAAGCCATGGTATTGGTGTTTTATTTATACCCATCACGGCCTGCCTCTCAGTGGCACTTCCCATGTATTGTTCTGCCTAAAATAAACAGAGTCAACCTTTGCAGTCTCTGCTGCATGCAAATCTTCCCTCTAAAGTATTTTCTATGCTCCTGATTAGGTTTGCTGCCCTTCACTGAACCTCTTCCATTTCCTGCTCTATCATTTTTTAATTAGGGTAACCAAACCAAGCATGCTTCTCAAGGTGAGGCCACATCACCATCTCTAGAACAACACTGTCATATTTCCAGTCTTGTCCTCTATTCAACAAATTAATGTCATGCCATTTTATATTTATGTTTCCTGATCACTGCTCAGACCTCAGCAGATGTTTTCCATTGAGCTCTTTGAGATATTTTTTTGTTTTGAAGCTCACCTCATTAGACAATCAACTGTTCCATCCAATTAATAGTAACTTCCTTTTACTCACATTGCATTTTATTATCAGTATTTTGATTAATACAGCTTTGGTAAATTCAAAGGAAATTCTTAGTCACACTTAGATTTGATTAAGTTTTGGAGCATCGAATTTCAGCAATTTGCTACTTACTTTTTCAGATCATCATAAAATACTGAGTACAGGCTCAAGGGGTGCCTGCCATACAAATGTCTGCATATGTAATTACTGAAGCTCTCCACAGAGACATGATTTGCAAAGAATGCATGTATCATAACGTAAATAAAAACCTAATTTATTTTTAAAGCATTTTCAAATCTCAAAACTCGACTTTCTGTACCTGCACCACAAGTCTACAAAGAGGGAAGTAGTAAAGCCTCTGTCACTTCCCAGGGTGCATTCACATGCACATCACCAAGCCAAAGAAACCCTCCTCCTCTGGCTGCTGTAACACAATTTTCAAGAAAGGTGAACATGACAGTCTTCAAAGGGGTTTAAACAAAACAATGTCAGGAAAGGTTTCACCACCCCTTGTACCACACACTTCCATAGCCTGTAAAAAGAAATACCCCTCAGTGAAATTCAGACTACATAAGGTTTTTGAATTCAGAATGTCTTTTTATAATGATATATTCATGCTTGCTGCCATCCATCAGAAACTTCCTATAGAGTGGATGCTTTTCTGTCAAAAAAAGAAGCTGAATTACTTTAGAGGGAATCAAGTTTTTTGAACATCTACAGGGGGAAGAAGAGAAGTGAAGGGAATCTTCAGCAGTTTCTCATCTATATGGATGTCCCTTTCCAAGGATTTCATCATAGAATGGTTTGGGTTGGAAGGCAGCTTAAAGATTGCCCACTTCCAAACCCCCTGCCATGGGCAGGGACACCTTTCACTTATCCAGTCTGGTCTTGAACACTTCCAGGGATGGAGCATCCAGAGTTTCCTCTGAGCAACCTGTGCCAATGCCTCACCACCCTCACAGTAATTACTTCTCCCTAATGTCTAACATAAACCTACTCTCAGTTTAAATGCATTTTCTCTTGTCCCATCACTACCCATTCTTGTAACAAGTCCCCCTTCACTCCCTCATGGACCCTTTGAGCACCCAAAACTTTCTCCAGGCTGTACAAGCCCAGCTCTCTCAGCCTGCCTTTGTAGGAGAGGTACAGCCAACAGGAATACTGAACAGCAGTGGTCTCCACACCAACCTCCAAGGAATTCCACTCCTCACTGGTCTCCACTTGGGTATCAAGTCAGTGACCAAAGGCATGGAAGTAGATAGACAGCTCTCTTCCCACCACAAAAATATTCCCAAGTTCTTGGCAGCAGCCTCCTGCAGGAAGGCATCTTGCTGTTCAGACACGTGGAGAGCTCACCACAAATCACCAGTTAGTGCTGTGGCTGTTGGCAGTGGCTTCTGGGATATTATTAATTACAAGAATTTATTTAAAAAAATATTTTCCCCAGCATATGACATACTAAGTTGTCACAAGTAACTTTCTTCTAATGAGAATTTCTGCATATTAGATAAGAGTCCATAAGCATAGCTGGGTGTCATTTTAAAAAGCTGTGTTTCTGATGGGAAGGAAAAATCATCACATTTTCCAGAGATCAGTTTTCTAGCAAGGAAAAATAGCAACTTTCTTTTTAGGACAAAAGCAATAGTTTCTACCTCAGCTAAAGAATCCCATCTGCTGTGGGCTCTGAGTCATTGGCTTATTAGCAAAATTGTCTGAAAGAAGCATAAATCTGATTTGCTCAGAAACCAAATCTGCACATAGACAAAAATTACAGTCTGCCACTTCCTTGTAAATTAGGCTCCTTCCCTGTCCTCAGTTCATTTCCATGGACAATGGGTAGCACCTGCTGCCAGTCAGATTCCTGCAGCACTTTCCCTTTATCCAGGAGGCTTTTGGCCAGTGCCAGCCCCCAAAGGCTGGTGCTTCCCTCCCCAACAGGCAGCCCATCCACACACTGTCATTTCTGGCTTATGCTAAAATTCCTTTTTGGCCATATGCACAGATACCCCTTTTTTCTTTTTCCTCTCTCTGCCTCTCTATCTTCTGAACACAACACACTGTCAGAACCCCACGTTGGTTTGTGCCTTTTCACGGCTGTCACCACTCAGCAGCTCAGTCCCTGCTTCCCTTTCAATGGCACATTTCTCCTCTGCTTTACTCTGAGCCATCTATTACCACAGAGATGATCAGCACTGCACGCTTCTGGGGTCAGGTGTGAGACTGTAAGTTTGCTGGGGTTAATTTCAGAGTTGGTTTTTTGCTGGTACTTAGACACACGCTCTTAGTAAATCATCACAGCTAATGGGGGAGGGAGTCTGAGGAGGACGATGGAGGCACAATTTACAGGCAATGTTTACAGCTCTTTTTTCTTTCCTCCATCCAAGTCTGTCATCTGGGGAGGCAGCACATCCTGATCTCTACCAACACAAGATCAAAGCTTTCCAGGTCTGTCAGAACTCTGAGCCTGTCGCTATCCCTATTTACACTTGTTTATTTTTATTATTGTTACCATTAATAGTAATTCATCTTGACAGCTTCTGAGCAGCCACATGGGTAAGGACCTTATCCCACTAAATGCTGTAAAAATGCAAACCAAAATGACAAGAGCTTACAGCTCTTAGGACAAGCTTGCAACAGAGAAGCTGTTTAAATGCCGGCCTTCCTTCAGGTTGAGTTGGTGGAGGCAGAGCCACACTGCACAGGCCAGCTCATCACTGGAGTTTAGGGCCCCACTTCTTTTACACTGAGACAGAATTAAGCACCCAGATGTCTTTGAAGTTCAGTCCCTGTGCCCCTCATTTTCACCAGCAGTCAAATTATGGGACTGTTGTGTCCCTCACGACATCCTGCTCCAAGAACTTCATTGCTCAGTTCATCAGTCACCCCACTCCCCCACAAGCAGCAAAGGGCTCAAGCACCTGAGGGCTCTGAGAGCTTGCTTCATTTTGGCAGAGTAATTCCCAAGGTGTGAGATGCCAGGAGCACAAAATCATCATGTTAACAGGAGTAGAGTTTTGCTTCCAACCACTTCTGTGATAAACAGCACCAAAGGAGATGTGTGCCAAATGCAGTTGGAGTTTTATGGTTGTTCCTTCAGCACCTCTTCGGATTTTGTTTAGTTCACTTCTACAACAACAGCTGGAAGTAGTATTTCCTTCAAATTACAGAAAGATTTAGCGTTACCTTAATGTGATACAAGTGTAGGCTGAATTATATTTAGGAGGAAGTACAATATGTGCTAATGAATAATAAAGACTGTCTACAAGGGTATTAGCCTGTCTCTGGCTGCTTCTGCTGCCTCAGCCAGTTCTCACCTTCTTGATGGTGCTAGCCAGTCACAATGGCTCTGCCACTCAACAGCCCCCTCCAAAGGGACCATTCTCCATTTGCTAAGGTTTCAGCTGGAAAGAGGTCCCTATTTCCAAACAGAAGAACTGAGCTGGAAAACACTTTCCTTTCTGCTAAACACACTCTGCAGGATTGCAAAGCCAACACCTGTAAACCAGTGTTGTCCAAATCCACCACCTGAAAACTGACGGGCACAGAAAGAGTTTGGGAAGAGGCTCAGCCACAGTTTCACTCCAAAAACTGGCAGCAAGTCCCAGATGCAGCCCTTATTTTGCCCTTCTCAGTCTGTCCATGTGCAATACAGGCGGGCATTTGGCAGGACATTAATGGTGGCTGGTGGGAAACAGAAGTTCAGCCTAGTCAACAGTGAACTGACAGCTGCAACCAAGAATAGCACCAATATGGTTCACTGATTATCTGCATTACTTCAGAGTACCTTAGAAAATCCCTGCAATGTATCACAGCCACCAAAGGAACGCATAATTTCATGCAGAGAACATTTTTGAAAGATGCAACAAAAAACCCACTGATACAAATAGCTGAGAAAATGCAGTGCTAATGCATATTCCTTCCTTCTGCGTTATTTATCTTTCATAAAATACTACATGAACACACTTGCTCCTACAGAGAGTCAAAAATAACATATTTGACTTATCTGTTTAAGAAATAGTGACATGTGTCAACCAAAACGTTCCAACACAGGATTTTTCAGTTTCAACAACTGTCAGAGGGCTCCTCTATTGAAAATAATCAATGCCTTTGACAGATAAAGGGAGGTAATATTATGACTTATTTTGATACAACTTGACAGCTTTTTTTTGGACAGTATTTTTCACTGTCAGTCTATTGGATTTGAATTTTATCTGGGGCCCATGAGAAATATGCTTTTGGTCTTTAACACTGAATCTCTGCAAATCAAAAGGGCAGTGGGAGTGCAGTAGTTACCTGCTTTTTATTTGCCATTATCTATCAGTCTCCAGTTTTAATTATTCATTTTTAATACCCTTCCCAATTTTTATACTCATGAGATGTCATAATAAGGCACATTTAAACTATACTTTGCTGCTCCCTTGGCAAGAAAGGACATTTCACACAGCTAGACTTGGAAATGGAGCTATTTCCTAATGTCACAGTGTTCGGACTGACAGTTCAGTTCCATCAAGAGCTCATCTGTTCTGCTCTTATGAGACTGCAGCAACTTAAAAGAAGTTATTAATATTGATTATGAAATATTCAAACACTTGCCCATGCAGGAGATTGTGGGGCTAAGGATCTCTTCATCAAAATTCTTTATGCAAAACGCATCCTTGAATTAAATAATTTTTTTTTTTACAAAATTCAATAAAGGATCCAGATCTGAATTCTTGTAAAACAAAATCAAGGCATTTAAAAGAATCACTTAAATCACAAGCCAGTCCTTCACTGCTGCAAAGCTCCACCAAAAAGGTGAGAAGTTCTAGACTTGCTGCTGGCAGATATTGCCCTGGGACAAAGAGAGGGCAAGTTTAGGGTGAAGAGGATAAAGGAAAATTCCTCATTACACTGTATTTTCATAATAGCCTTTTGATAACTACCATTTTGAACAACTTCTCCCACTGAGCAGTCAGGCAGAGTCCTCTTATTCTGACCCAAAGTGTTTGTTCCTGGCTGCAGTTTCCATGAACATTGTCACCATATTTTGTCTTTGATATAAATATGTGACCTTGTAGGGTTTAGTATCTAAATATTTATTTGTTTCCAAGCCAAAATTCACAGTGTGATGTGTGAAAATTCCCTTTGGTATAACAATGTTCAAAGAGACAAGGCTGTGAGATGACTGAAGGTACAAAGGTGCAGGAAATAAAAGGACTTGTATTCCTAACTCATCATTCCATATACTGCTCAAGACAAGAATTGCATCCTGGCTTTTGATGTATTGTTGTTGTATATGTTGAGAGCTCAGTTATGTTTAAATGTAGTACTTCAGCTCCTTTGCTTAACAACACCTGCTAACTTGCTTGACATCTCAAAGAGTTTCTTAAAATATTCTTAAACCTTTGGCATCCCTTCCTGCCCTGGGCTCCATGAATAAAACATTTATCCAGTCAGCAGCTTTAGCAAAGAGGAACAGCCAAGTTCCATCCATCAACGTCAGCAGCTGAATTACTGAGTGATTTCAGATCCTTTAATAACTCTGTTTCTTTATGACTGTGTTGGTAAACAATCAAACAGTGCTGGCACCTGGCTTTCAGTGAACATTAGCTTTTTTTGCATTATCAAATACTACTAATAGAGCTCATTGCTGTTATTGTTATTTCAACAATTTTAAAAATGCCTGCAATGCTGTCTACCTTTGTGAGAATGCACTGAGGTTTAGTCTTGATTTGTTACGAAGGTCATCAAAAGCTACTCACATTAAACCTGCTGGGGCTTTGGAAAAAAAAAAAAAAAGCACAAGGATAAATAGAGCCTTTACTTCACATATAATGTGCTTCATTTATCATTGGGATCACCACGTAGTAATACACTGCCCTTTTGTGAGGCTGTTAATAGAAACTAAGCATTTTGGGGTGAAATAAAGCTTCTGTTGTTGTAGAAGTCCAAGAAAGCTTGGAGGTCCAAGTACTACAGGGAAATTGCCTACAGATATTCAAAAAGATGTTCCTGGTATGAGCCTCAGTGTGAAGGAAGGGGAATGGGGAGAAGAAAAATCAGCCTTCTGAATTGAAAACCTAGCCAGAATGTATATGAGCGCATTTAGTTTGAATTAAATGGATATTCAAGACAAAAATCTTTTCCTAGGACTTTACATTGGCAGAACAGTACGAAGAGATTTTCCACATACTTGGATGCAAGGAACAGTTTAGACTCTAACTAGGATATGCAAATGGAAAGCCCTGGTGTTCAATCCTCTAACCTCTCACAAAGGAAAACTATTCTTAGGCACGCAGGAGTAACACACTGAAGTCAAAAGGGTCATCTAAATAAGGATGAGTGGCCAGGGTAGAGCCCCTGGTCTGCCTCTATTCACCAGGGGTTTGTGCCTGGAATATAAACAGCAAATACCCACAAACACACTAATAGGAGAATAACTTTGAGTATCTGATCCTGCAAAAAGGATCCTTCCCAGCTCTGGGACAGAAAAAAATACCAACGTGGAATTTGCAGAGGATGAAAAGCATGTGGAGTACCAACAAGAGAAGAGCATGAGCCCCCCATAGCCCACCTAGACTCTTACTCCTAAGACCTTTGGGCTCAGATGAAGGTCCAGTGTGGGATCACTCTAGAGACAGTTCCAGGGGGTTCCAATGTTTTCTCTCCCCTCTGGGGAGTCCCTCTTACCAAGCAATAGTTCTTATGCCAGGTTTGAGCAGAGCAATGAGTGCAGAAATAAGGGAGGGGTTTTCTCACCTCCCAGCACACATTCCCAGCTGCAGAACCAGAGGAAAACACAGGCTTATTGCACCAGAGAAAACATGTTTTTAAAGGTTTCTGCATGTTTAAATGAGCTCTGTGCTACTGAAGTCAAAGGGCACACAGGTAGAGACCAGTAACATTTTCATTTAGAGGCATCTTAGAGCCTCTCTATAGGAAAATAAACAGACTCTTCAGTAGAATTACACCCAATTAAGCCACAGGTAAATAATTAAGCCACAGGCTTCACTATTTAAGCACTTCCCAGTTGCCTGGATAAGTGAAGTGTCACCATTATGGATTAAGCTTCTACACACTAAGTTTTCTCTGTGGCATCTTAAAAATAAAAAGCAACACTTCGTTATATCTAACCAAAGACTGTCTCTGTTTCCTTTGTTGAAATGAAGACAGGTACTGCTCCTGAAGAGCACAAGTTAGCTCATTCTTTGAATCCCAGGAAGGGTGATGGCAACTATCATTAACCATGAATGTGCTGGCTTGGTAAAACAAAACCCCAAGGCAGAGAAGCCCAGCCCCAAACCCTTCTACACAGCTGGCTTGCACAGCCATGCACACAAACTCATGCATGTGCTCATCATGCTCACCCAACCCACCATCTCTTTTTTCCCATCTGCTCCTGGATACCCAGGGTTCAGTCCTCTCATGTCCTCCCAGCAAACAGGTCCCTGCCCAAAGCCCTGCACACCCAGGCTGGCTCATGACCCTTTACTGACTCCTTTGGGAACAATGGCAAGGGACAGGGAGGAGAAGTTCCCACCAAGATCTGCTCCCACCTGCACACAGCAGTCCCACAAGAGCAGGAGAAGTGGAGCCAGGTGAACGTCAGAGTGAGAGGACCTGCCCTGCTGTCACTGGCAGAGCTTTGTGGACAGAGTCTCAGGAATCTGCCTCCCTTGGTGAGCCAGAGACAGGAGCTCCCCCTCGACCTGCTACAACACAAGCAGAGCTGGGATCAGCCACAGATTTGAAGCCTGGGGGGTTTTTCTTCTAAGTTTCTTTTAAAATTTGCAATTCTTCCTTTGCCCTGTTGAAGGAAAAACATAGGACCCAATGGAGGTCTTTGTGCTGGCTTTGGAGTAAGACCTGTGAATTTATATTTTCAGTTTAAAAAAAAAATCCAAATCCTCATTCCATTTTATTGCTTGATCTCTGGCTCTACAGCTGTAAATACCAAAAGTACCTCACTCATTTGAAATCTGCAACCTCTCCACCATAAATCAATCTCCAGAGAAATTAGTACCTACATTTCTGGGGCGATTTTTTGTTTTGTTTGTCCATTTTAAAGATTGTGGTTTACATAACCACATCTGTGGGTATCAACAGCAGCTGCAGCTGGAATGCCCAAGGCAAAAAATCCTTTGTCTTGAATTTTAAAGAAGTCTGTTCCCCCCCTATATCCCCACTGAAACAAGTTCCACACTTTGCTACTGGAAACATACCCCGAAGACATTTACATCACAGGGTTTGTTATTATAAGTTATAGCAAAAGACAAAAGGAACAAGGTTTTGTAACCAGAGGGCAAACATCACAGCTGCTAATTTGTTAGGGGGTGACATTTCTGATAATGCCGTTTTAGTCGAGCTCCATATTGTAACTTCACCACAGTATCACATCACAGCACTTAAAAGGAGAGATACACGTGAACAAATCTATTACCTAAAACAAACAGAGGTATTATTAGGAAACTTCTTAGGACTGAGTTGTATATTGACTTCTGGTCAGCATTTCCAGAGAACTTCATTAAATTTATGTCATCAAAAACATAACTTATGGACCTCCTGAATGGGAACTCGTACCAGTAGGAGTAACAATTGTTTTTCCCCATTTTGTGATTTATCATCCATTCTATTACATGCTACACGGACTGTCATTTTTCTTTAAATGTGTTTGATAAAAGACTTCTTCTTCTACTGGGTCAGGTATTATTATTCACCAACATTACGTACTAACCAGCACGGACGCCAGCAGCAGCTGCAGAGCTGGGGCTGAATATCAGAGTAAGGCCGGGCTTTTCCCCACTACACACTGGCCCCATAAACTGGGGAACGGGTGAAGGGGGAGCACTGCCATTGCCACCGTGTGCCGAGCAGGACACAGGCAGCCCCACAGCCGGTACCACAGCAGGAGGCTGCGGGCAGAGGAAACAGCTCTGCCTTTCCCCAGCACAGCCCTGAAGAGTCGGGGCTGCCTCTGCTGCCCACCGACCCCGTGTGCTCCATCGCACCGCCGCTCCTGCAGCCCCAGCCCAGCCAATTTCCCGGGGATTTTGGAGCACGGGGCACTGCCATGAGCGAGGTTCGAGGCGTGGGAAGTGTCCCGGGCACCCACAGCCCTGGCACAGCTGAGCCACGGGCAGCGCTGGAGCTGGGAGCCCCCCGCTCACCCTCTGTGCCAGCGACTGCTGCCGGCCCCGCACCCTGAGACGGGGAGCTCAGCAAAGGCAGGAGCCGCCTTTGCACTGTTTGCCAGTACTTAGACGGTCCCTTCTCTGCTCTTAATTATCCAGGCTATTTTTACACTGTTCCACACCCCCCGCTACCCCCTTTCCTAATTGCCTGATCCTACTTTCCTGATCGTTTCGTGCTGAAGATGAATTTCAGGAGCTCAGGCCATTTCCATACGTAATTAACAGCACCACTCCCCTCATTAGGGAGTGGCCTACTTTCCCTCCAGCCCTACCATCCCCCCCAAAACGTTTGGAAGGACTTTTTATCCCCCTGCAGCACTCTGGCTAACATTAACTCCTTGTGCTTCACTGGACTCTCTCTCTCCCTGTCTGCAGCTGGGAAATCCTGCCGGACTCCTCTCCGCTTGCTGCTTTCATTCCCAAGTCCTTGCACTGGCTACCTGCAGCTCCAACTCCTGGATGGAGAGCTGTGCTGCCGGTCCCACCACAGAGTCCCATTTTGCCACCCATCAGCAGTCAGGATACACAGCTGACACGGCTCTGGGCGCTGCCCAGACACAGAGGAGTGATCCCATCCCAGAGGGTTTGCAATCAATTTAGAGAAAACAAGGAAAGATCTTGGAAATTCTGGGTTGCAAGGCACAAATACACGCAGCTTACAGCAAACCTGGCTTTACAGTTGGGTTATAAACCACCCTATAAGTACCCAAGTGCAATTCCTCCTCTGCACTCAAGCTGAACTTCTGTTGACTTCAGTAGGAGATTTCCTGAAGTAAGAGGAGCTGATTTGGCACAGCAGACTGGACTGTTCCACATTCCCCTTCCCTCAGTCCAGCACCCTGGTACTGCTGTGTCCTACAAACCCATCACTTAAGGAAGCAAAACCAAAAGCTTGTTTGCAGAGCTAACCCATCAAGAGCCCACATAGGAGGCTAAACTTAATTGTCTGTGGCTGTAGCAATATCAGATAAGCCCTGCAGAGGTAAACAAGCAGACTTGAGGGATTAACATTTTCTTTGATATAAACTTTGTAGGATGCTCTGTTGTCAAAAAGTCCACAGAGATTACTTGTGCTGTAGTAGGTGGCACTTCATTTTCCAGAATCTATGACCCAGCAGAAATTACTGTCAACTCCCCAACCAGCCGAGGGGTATCGATTCCCCCGTTTCTACAGCAACCCATTAGTTATTCGATTGTGTCTCATATGCAGTGACTAATCTGCCTCGGCGAGGGCTCGGATTTTGACACTTTTTCATTCTAATCTTTAATTAGTTTATTTGATGCGGCCTGCACATTTTATTTTTATACTAAGTAGTTATTGAAAATACAGTCAAACCGAGCAGAGATCAAAGGAGCAAAACCAGTCTGCTGTCAACTAAACTAGTTATGCAAAAAAAATAATAAGGAAAAAAGGGTAGCATGCCATATTGAATGTGTAAGCCAGTTTCACTCAGCACTCCTGAAGCTGCACAGAAATCAACCCAGGACACTCTTCCATCCCCAGACTTCACTTGAAACATAAGTGCCCCTGATATGTCACCTCCTTTGTATCCCCCATTTCAATGATTACACTAAAAGACTAGAAAGCGTTCACCAGCAACTTTATCAACTTCCTTTGATACTTGGCTCTTGAAAGGAATAGACTTTGAGAGCTATCTCCCCAAAATAGCCAGAGACTGGGCACCCTTTAATGCTTCTCCTCTCTTTGATGTCAAGCAGTGAGTGAGGGGTCTGCACAACCACCCAAACCTGGACAGAGGAGCAGCATAGCTGGCTAAGACCCACACCATTCTCACTAACCACTTTACACATAAAACTGCAAGTTTTGGCCACAAACATAAACAGTTTTAACTTTATATCACACTCATTAATAAGCCCCATTTTCACCTGGCAAAAAAAATCCCAGTAGTGTAAACAAAAACTCTTCACATTAATTCAACAAGTTATGCATATTCAAAATACCCGCACAAAATGGAGACAATGCAGTACCAAAAGCCAAGAAAAAAAATTAATTTATATTTAATGGAGGTGCCATAATATCAACATTTTACATATATTTGGGGCACAAAACACCCACCTGATTCTTGTGCACTTAAATGGACAAACATGTAAAACCAGTGTCCCTCCACAGGTTTTATCTCTGCTCCATTTCTGCATGTCAGGGTGTCCACAGGTCTCAGCTGCATATTTGAGCTTACACAAGCAAGATGCACTTAGTAAAGGGATTGAATGAATCCCCTTAGTAAAGGGATGAAAAAATTGCCAAATTTTATGCAGTACAGAGAGGTTTTGCTTTAGCTTAATTTGATAATAAACTATGGATTTATGCTATGGCTTTTCTCCAGCTTGATGAATCAAGTGGATGAAAATGATCCTAAAGAAGAAAGGCTTAGGATAAATATGCAGACATCTAACTGCAGGCATTTCCATTGCTCAGTATTATCACCAGGCTAGAGGGCAGCAAAAGTTACAATTCAAGCTATAGACTCTGTTTCACCAGTATTCCCTGTCCCCACCATTTAAACTTCACAACACTGAAGAGATAGGAAGTAAACATTTGGACCACTCACTCACCAGTCCCAGGTCACTCCATTTAGCACAATCTCCAGTGCTTCATTCAACTTCAAAAGTCTCAAATACGGATGAAATGTGAACAGACTAAAATAGAACAGAATTTGGAATTGGTTTTGTCTTTGTGATGCAATGTAGGAGTGTACATACACATGTGACAGCAGTTTTCCAAAATACACCCACTTTGATCCATTAGGAAATTGATCCAGTGTGCTCAAGAGAGTGGCTTGAGTTAACCCAAGTAATCCATTTGTGTTATCATCCCTCTTGAACAATTCCCTGGATGTAATTCATGGAACTGCAGACTAGTTATTAAATCACAACAGTGCTCTCCAGAGAAACCTGACACAGCCTGAGCCCATAGCAGAGAGAGTCAAGTGGCCCACCTGCACACAGCCAAGCTGGGCATTCCCTGTTACCTACATGGAAGCCTGTAGGAACACTGGATTTGGTAGTAAACTGTGCAGGATTTTATTAAGATACATTGCACTGAAGATGGACAGAAGCACTAACAAAACGCAAAAGGCATTTTTTAATCACTGCTGCTGAAGATGCAGTAAAACATTAAGGTAAAGCAAGATGCATTTGCACCAAAAAAAAAAAACTTAGAAAATTCAAGCGCATTGGCAATTGGAAACTGACATTTCATGCACTTGGACATACAATTAGGGAATGTGATTGACCAGCTTACAGTTTCTGACAAGGTATTTCATATCATACATTTCATCATACATCCCTACTTTGCCATAGGTAAGTGAGACTTTCAGCTCAGCCTTTTTTCCACAAGACTAACATTCTACTTAGGAGTAAACCAGTGGTATTTGAGGCAAAGAGTAAGATCTTAAATCTGTCCCCTGTATGCCTCTAACTCCTGTGTCCTTGGCTGGCTTGGGAAGTACTGGTATTCTCTCCCCTGAGATTTCTCTTCCAAGAGGTTCCATTTCAACCCAGAGCAGGCCAGGAAAAGCACTCCCCAAAGTCCTTTCCCATACTAAATGCCTTCTCAATTTCTTACAAAGTCAGTGGGAGTTCAGTATGTCCCACAAACTCCTGTGGAGGTTGTAGATCCAATCCCAAAGGCCCAGCCTTGTTAACACTGCAGCTGAACACAAGGCACGTCAGCCATCCCCTTGAAGTCTATTTTATTTAATTACCACTGTCAACTGTCTAAAAGGCTGTTAGTTTAGAAAGAACTTCAGGAAAGTGAGGTGAAGAAGAGAAACAGTGCTAGGAGAGGAAGCTTACAAATGACTGTGATGAATGAGAAAGCAGAAGAGACATTGCATCTAAGTAGCTGCTCCTGAGTCTTTATACACCATTACATATGCAGTTACACACAAATAAAGCACATTCTATGCTCCTCTCCATATCATATTTCACTCTAGAGTATGAATAATCTGATATGCCTGTAAGCAGAGTCCAGATTCAAGAATATTAAGAAATCGCACAGATACAGTAATAATGAAACAAAATTCCTAAGCCAGAGAAAAACCAGCTGTGTGTAATTCATTATGTCATGAGACTGTCATGTTGCTCAACAGAAAAGCCTGCTTTTTGCCTGGCCAGAAATCACCCTAAACCTATAGCAAAATATAAATTATGCTTCAGGACATTATATATTTGTTTTGCAAACATAACTTGACTTTAGGCACTTCCAAGAATAAAGGAATATGCAGATGTACATCCACTGGTAGTGGCATGACAAAGCTGCTGTTCTGCTGGAGCAGAGCACCCCACAAGCACGAATTCTGGCAGCAGCACCAGCAGACATGTCCATGGGCCACATCCTCACACTGATACTGATTAGTGTAATCCCTTTACTGCAGGGCAGCTCTGCAGAAGAGCCCCAGAGGAGCATGTGGCTTAACAGCCTGTGTGCTAAGGGAGGGCAGGAACCAGTGGAGAGGAAAAGGAACAGGGCTGTAGCAGCCAGTTTATCTCACTTGAACCAAGGATTTGCTCCTCTCATATACTGCCCTTCCCAGCTGCCATGGCTTGGAGGCATTTTCTGTGCTCAGGGAGAGCTGTGCACAGGAATGTGGCACCTCCCCCATGGTGGCTGGCTGTGATCCCATCCCTGCTGTGTGGAGCATTAAGGTCAATACGCCTGTAACCATAAATACTCAAATACATTTTGCTAATGATCAACCATCGTCACTGAGCAAAGACAAATGTGTTCACCACACACTCCAAGAGCACCACAGCATTGCTTTTAGAGGAAAATACACTGAAGAAACTGGACTTCTTGTCCCTGGAAATAAGCCATGTCTTCATGGCCTAGTCACCTCTATAAATACAATGAAGTATGGTAAATACATCTGGGATTACATTAGACACTGAGCAATTTGGGAAGATTGGTCGACTGTGGAAATCTAAAATGGTCTCACTAAAGCAGCTTAAGTGGTACTAGCTAAGCAGGTTTGGAGCCCACAATTCAATGCACAACACCATTCTATATGGGAACTCACTTTGCAAAACTGTCCAGACTCAATGTTCATTACTAGACTGCTTGATGATTTACTGTGTCATAAACTGGAACTTCTCCTGGTGCCCTTTGTGTTGATGATGTCATTTGAAGATCACTTCTCTTTATGGTTGGTACATGCAGTAAAAAGATTTACAGTGTTCAAATGTCTCCACCAATGGCTCTTACGTACAACCTTTAAGATCAAAACCTTGTTAGAGGGTGGGATTCATCTCACCTAACCAACATCCCAAAGCCAGGCCAGCTTTGCTGTAGGGTTTGTTCTTCTACAGAAAATGAAAAAAGAAGAGGCATGTCCAGATCAAGAGTCTTTCCACATAGCTCAACCATCTACTTGATGAATCCAAGCCAGGATAAAGTCACATACTTATCTGACAAAGCTCTAGATGTTCAGCAGGCTAGGACAGGACTAGAGAGACCTCTGCCCTGTAAGCAAAATAATTTAGAAGGAGGAAGGTGTATTAAGATGATACATGTCCACCTTATCTATATGTTTATAACTGGTTAAATCCAACTTGCATGACAAATTAGTGAGATTTTTCCTTCAAGTTTCACTTACCCTGGAAACACAGTGAAACAAGAATAAGTGAAAAGACCAAACACAAGGCATTTATAAGGCTAAATCACATCACAATTCTCAGGTTTCTGCAGATGCAAGCCCCGNACTTACCCTGGAAACACAGTGAAACACATCACATTTCTCAGGTTTCTGCTGATGCAAGCCCCATAACAAGCAGAGAAAAGTAGTGGAGGTGGATTTATCCCAGTGTTCCCCAACTCCACAGATACACCACTCCTGCCTCACTGAGCTTTGGGGTAAGAGTGCCCCAGGAAGGGTTTACCCATTTTCACCATCACAGGCATGATCAAAAATCAAGCCACCGTGTCCCACAACAGCCATTGATCTCAGCTTCAGTTGCAGGGAATATTTACTCCTCCCATCTCATGGGAGGAACACACAATTTGGGCAACACAGCAAGTGGAGATATCTATATTTCTGCATGTTTTTGTTGGGGTACCCATCTTCCCAAGTCACTTGGGGGACATCAGCAGGAACACCAGTCAGCATCTCATCCCAAATCCAACCTCTGCATCCACAGCAAAAATTAAACCAATTGCACAACATCCCACCTCTTTAAGATCCTGTAGCAAAATTAGTAAAACATGCAGCTACTCTATGTCATCTTTATTGTATATAAAAAGAACCCATTACATTTATTTGTTACTTTTTGTTGCTGTCACGAATGCCTAAATAATCCTTCAGTGTTTAGAAACAAGCCACTAGGGACCAATGAGACACATTTATTGTAATTACATGATTCTTCTAATTAATTTTTGTCAGGAAATTTGAAAGTAAAAATCTCCAGCTAAATGATCCCCCCCTCCTCGCCTCCCTCCAGCCAACAGACACGTTCCTGAGCCTTGTTTAAAAAGCTCGTTTTCTTTTTGCCTAGTTGAAATAAAGTAGAATTGTAATTGAGAGTGGGCAGAAAGGAGAGAACATTGTCATTAGACCACATTGTTTAAATCAACCCGTAACAAGCATTTCATTTTGTTTGGGTCATTAACTACATTTGAGTGAAAAATGTAGTTTGCCTGGCAAATTGGTTGGTGGCCAAATGTCTCTAACAGGAGACTTGCCTGGTTGAAACCCAGAGACCACAGCACAGGCACGAAAATTTTACAGGTGGGAAACTTAACCATAAAGAAAGCATGTTACAAACCAGCATTAAAAGTGGATGCTTCTCAAAGATATACACAAAATTTGATATTTAGTGATCTATGAGGTTGTACAGCCTGAGGCAGTATTCTCATAATTTATTCTATTCTCCCCTGTAACACAGATCACTGAATGTCACACAGTAATTCAGATGAGATAGCCTGTAATTAGGGATTAATGCTATCAACTGCTGGACTCACAGCCACTTGTGACATGTGATACCCAGGTGATTTTACTAAAACAGTTTACCATATCCCTAGATAAGCCTCAAACAAATCCATTTGAATAGTCAACCTCCCTTTCCCAAGCCACACCAGGATTTGGCAATAGTTCTCTTACTTTCTCTCTTACTTTCTCTCACACAGCCCAGCAGGGAACTGATCTGCCAGATGCTCAGCAGCAGTGTCATTTGCCCCACATCTTTGGTGGTCCACAGCTGACTGTCCCTGACAGAATTCCTGTTCCCACACCCAGAGCCTTGCAGCAGACACACCATAACTTCAGTCTGAGTCTCAGCTGCTCCCCCACAGCCAAGTCCTCCCTGAATGAGCTGTAACTCTTCTGTCAGGACTCCATCCATAGACATTTTCTACCAAGCCTCTGCTACAGCTTTTAAGTTATAACATTGATTACACACAAGACCTGAAGTTCCTCCGTCGTATTCCTGGTGCTGACATACTTGAAACATCTGACTGACTGACCTATTAATTTTCTTCTTGTGACTATTATCCCTCAACCTCTCCCAGTTCTAGCTCATGCCAGTGGTTTGATGCACCACTCTCCTCTGCCAATCCTATTTTCAATCCTTCCTCAGCAGCAGCAAATCTCTCCTCATTGTCTGTTTCCTGCACATGTGGCTCCTCTGGGACAGCACATAACATGGGGACAGTGTCTAACATTGTACTTGGTCCCTGCTACTCCCAATCTCATCTCTTGCTGCATATCATACTAACTGCAGAGACACTTATTTGAAACAACCCTAAGTTATTCTCTCCTATCCTCCTATTTATGGAAAAGCACTGATTAACCAGAAGAATTTTTATTTAAACCAAAAACCAATTTATATTATATAAGAAAAAAAAGGTCAGGTAGATACTCCATTTATCACTATTACAAAGGGCTGTAACACAGTGATGAAAAGAAAGAGAAATTAATTACAAGTCAGAGGCTGCAATAACTCTCTCTGTAATTGTGACGAAAAATTTAAATTAACATTTCTGTCACCAGGAGAAGTTTGATTAATTTTACAATAGTGGAGATGCTATCACCTTAATATTGGTTGGTAAGGAAATTTTACTATTTGCAATTTAGATGTAGATCATTTCTTTAAGACTCAAAAAGTGCCTGCAAGGCACCTTCACACTTTATTAACAGCTCAATCAGTGCCATGCTAGAAATAATTAGCCAAGAGACCATGTAGTAAATACATCTAGAGTAGGAAACCTGCAGAATAAGAAGCACATGATAAAATCCAGACCCCTACAAGAGGAACAGCCTCTATCCAGCTCTCCAAAGCAACTGCCACTACCCAGCTGCCTGCTATGGCACTCTGCCTTCAGGGAAACAACACAAATACCAGGTTTTCTGCCAGATTTGTTTTGTTTTCTGATTTTAAGCCTCTGCTTGGCTGCAAAGCCCGAGGGCAGAGGGGATGGATCCAAGCAGTGGTCACTGACATCACACCCTACCATGGCATCATGCCGCATGCCCTGGGTGCTGTACAAGGATCTGGCTTCCCTCTGGGGCTGATGGGTGCAAGAGATGGGAGGGAGAAGAGCTGCTGAGGAAAGCTGCTGCTGACAGATGAGTGAAATGCTACAGGAAAGAAACTGAGGCAAGCAGGGATTCCCATGGTGTAGGAGCAAGGGCTCTGCAGCAGCCACAGGTGAGCACAGTGTGCAGCAGCCAGGCAGGCTCCTGTTCCCAGCCCATGGACACAGGCTTTACCTTCTTGGGGTCTGTTCTTTTCTTTGATATTAAACACCCCACAGACAGGCCCTGGGCTGCCCCTGCTTCCTCTGCAGCTTGAGGGTTCCCTGCCCCTTCTAACAGTACAGAGCTCCATGCAGGACAGGACAGGACCCAGGCAGCCTCTCCACTCTTGCTGGGAGAAGAGGCTTTGATCTAAGCCTTGCAGCTTCAGGCTTTGCAGAGAGCAACATCAGAGCAGGGAAGGGCAGCACTGCCTTGGGATCCCCTCTGGGACCACTCATGTCAACAGCTCAAACATCCCTGTCTGCACTCTGCCTACACAGGGAAAATTCATGTATTTCTGTCCCCTGAAGACCTTCCCCACCTCTGGCACACACAGGAGCAGAGGAGGTGACACAGAGGGAGTGCAGGAGCCCACAGCCAGGCTCTGTGAGTGACACTAGTCCCCAGCCTTTGCCACCAGAACAACCCATGCAAAAGACCAAGGATATAATGCAAGAAAGTAAGGATCAGACCAAAACCCTGGGAAGCTTTCCCAGTTCTTCTCTGCACTATTTAGCAAGGGCCATTAATTTCTTCCTTTCATAAACACTGTGAATGACAAAAATCTGAGAAATAAAATGAGCCTAATGAAAATGTTCTGGTTCTAAGGCAATCAATGCCATTTGGCTTACAGAGAAAAGGAAACAGCTCCCATCTGTACTCTGCTCCCTGTAGTCAACAAGGCTGACTGTTTCCAGCATGGATCAATGAACCATTCGTTAGGGGAAGTAAACCCAGACAAACAGCATTCATTTCTCTCCTTCAAGATCAAACTGACCCGCATGGGAAGTTTCAAAAATGTTCTCAAAACTGTGAGTTTAGGGAAAGTTGGAGCATTTGAAGTTTCTCTCTGCACATAATGGTGTCTAAGAAACCACAGTATTTGCTGCACCCAGACTCTGAGCAGAAAGAAGCTAAGATTGTGCTCGTGGGGGTTGGATCACCTCCTCTGCAGCACAGAGGCAGCACTGCACCATGGCTGCAGGGGCTCCTGAAAGCATTGGGGTGAGTAGGGGAGAAGGAGCTTGCTCGTGCTGTCAGATTGTATGCAATATTAAACAGTTGATACAATTTTTTCACTGAACTTCTTTAGATAGAGTGAAGTTAAATGGGGGGAGGGTAGGAAGGAGAAAAAAAAATTAAAAGGAAGGATGGAAGGCAACAGTGGGGTAATACAACCAAAGCAGTGAATTCATCATTCAAAGAACTTTAGGAAATACGACTTTGCCGTAAAATGCTGAAGATCCTTACAAGGAATGCTATGAAAAAATGTTTACTCTAGCAGTGAAGAGATCCCCAAAAACAGTCAGGAGCTGGCACTGCCACAGTCTGCTACAGAGAGCTCTGGGGCTCCAAAGCATTTTTTCTAGAAAGAGAGAGAGAGAGAGAGAGAAAGAGAGAGAGAAACTGCTCTGTCAAGTGCCAGGCCCTTTCCTGGGACACATCAGACACATCAGCACAGCCTCTGACAAATGGTACCTGCAGGATGCCTGTCAGAGGCTGTCACTGGGTGTGTTCCAGCAGCCAGTGTAATTCACCATGACAGTAACAGGCATGGGGCAGCACAAGGTCCCCAAACCACACTCATTTAAGTAACTAGAAAGCCAAGGAAAGCACAGGCTGGCCAAGGAGGTGAACTGCAGCAGGCACATAACAAATGTTTATTGCACATGGCTAAGGTAAGGCCACGTTCCTTCCTCCTCTTGAACTGACACAAAATTTAATGGGAGATCTTTATAAGGACAGGCTATGGAAAGAGGCACTAAAGGCTGTTTCCAATGACATTTAGAAGCAGGAACAATAAAAAGAGGAAATTATAAAATACAGATACCAGACTGGCTGCAAAACTTAAAGGTGGAATTTCTGCATGTTCTGAACATTGTTGCAAGCCAGGAAGAAACAGATGCCCCCTGAAAAACATCTGGAAAAGCAAGATATGGAGAGCAGAGTGAGTTTAAGAGGACAGTTCCACTGGAGCAGTGTATACTAAAGTCTGAGCTGCAGATGTCAGTAGAACTTGACCATCCCAAAAAGACCAGCACTGGGAACAAAAACACAGCACATTCCTACCCACTCCAGCCATCAAAAGCATTTACCCAATGATGGGGCCAGTATCATCAGGCACCTAAAACCAGTTTTCCTCAAATTGTTTCAGTAGCTTTATGGCTGAGCTGCATCTTGGGACAAGGCACTGCCAATATCCTCCAAGGAGAAGGATTTTCTGCCTGGCCAGTGATAATCCTGTTGCCAAGACAATTTAGTAGGACCTTTCATTTACACTAAAATCTGCAAACACAGAGAGAGAGAAACACACAGCAGAAGTGGACAGGCCCTGGTGACAACATCCCCTCCCCACCTCTGCTCCAGCAGATGCCTTTTGCCAGTAGTTGGGCACTGCCAGAGTGTAACAGAAACATGAACTAACAGTCCTCCAGTAAGTATTTGACAGATTAAACATTGCCTTGAGCTTTATTTCTCCAGCAGAGTGATGAAAAAATAACTTCCACTGGAATTAGCATTTAGTGGTAGCTTGCAGTGACTGCCTGAGGGTCTGCTTTGGAGCACATCTGCATCTGGCAAGGGATCCCTCTGACCCATCAGATCTATCTCCTGCTCTCATGGCACTGCAAAAGCAGGAGCTGAGATCTGGTGCTCCAGCTGCCCTGCAGGGATCACCATCATGAGAACAGAGCACAGTTTGTGGGATGCAGAGGCTGGTTCTAATGTTCTGGAATTAAACATTATAGCACAATTGGAGTTTGTCCCAGAGGTCTGATGGAGTCATCCCCAAGGAGGGGGGGCTAACAGGGGGCAAGATGCTGTACATCTACCCACATGGCAATTGAAAGAAGAAAAAAGCAGGAGAAATCATATGATCCTTTATTTGAGAGCTAAAGACACATTTAGAACTTATAAATCCCCCAAAAGAGCTACACAATTGTGTGACCTGGCAAGATATGAGGCTTTCCAAGAAACTTACTATCTCTGGACAAACAGATGCCACAAAGTACCCAGCTTCTCTGTTACATGTTCTCTTCCTCCTCATCTCCAACGAGTAGTTTCTCAGCTCAGGCAGCAGCCACAGAGAATCAATTGAACCTGCTTACTGAGAAAATACTTTCAAACAACTGATTCCTTATCATAAAGGATGCACTTGGGAACTACACACCATCTGTGAATTAGATCCAAAAGCTCTCTAAAACTTTGTGTCTTTGAATGGTAAAGCCTTTAAGAGGGAAGGGAAAAAAAAAAAGAAAAAAGGAGGAAATCCAGGTCCAATAACATTGCTAGCAGCGGTTTACCTTTGACTACTGAGGAGAAAAAAAAGAAAATCATTAAATATATCTCTCACAGAATCCATTTTACAAGCTAATGTCACTTTGCTTTGCTTTCAATCAGAGATTAAGGTTAATCTCCAGAACTACTGGCGCACATGCAGACACGGTGAAAAAATGCAAATAACTCCACCGAGGAGGCACAGAGAAAGCTCTTTCTTCACCAGAAATCTATTATACTACATTAAAATGCACCATCTGATTTACAGTCCCTGTTGGGTACTGAAGTACAGCTGGGAACAGGCAGAAGCTCTGAATACAGCACCAAGAAAGCAAACTACAAATGAGTGCACGTGTATCTGTGTGCAGTGGGGGGCAGGGGGCAAATATGGGCACATGCTGTAAGGGCTTGTCAAATACTGACCTAAACACACTCATTTTCTGCCCATTGTAAGAGCTCTGCAATGAGCCTGAATGAATGCAGAAGGGTCCATTTATGAAGATACAACCCTCATGGTGCTCTACAGCACAAACAAGCAGTGATCACTTCCCAAGCCCTCCATGGAGTAGTTTGACTCCCTAGGGATAAACATGAAACCCCAGCAAGAGAATAAATGATGCACAGAAAAATATCACCTCCCAAGATTGCTGTGTGCTAGACACAGCTCCCCTGCACTGAAGGCAGCTGTCTGACCCCATCCTAGCAGGAACTAGGCAGCCACAAGAAGTAGTGGTCCTAAAAATGAATGGGATGTGCAGCAGGTCAGATACACATGGTGAAAAACACACTAAGGGACAAGCCACTTCCATCCCTTGATGCCAAGCTTTTCTGCCCCTCAACAGGTTTTCAGAGACCATCCTCAAAAACATTCCCCAGCTGGTCTGGCTTCAGCTGTGCCCTAAACTATCCATCACCAGAGTCTGATACTGCTGCCTAAACCATTCCAAAGCTTTTTTCCTCCCTTATTCTCTTTCTCCTTGCTTTTCTTTGTTTGGTTTTGTCTGTGCTTAACCAGAGCATGACTTTACTGGCCACAACTGACCTGGCATTTCACTGACATGCTGGTCTATTTACAATTATATTGCTGACAGAACCATGTCTTGCTTTTTCTACTTTCCTTTTAACTTGAATTTGCCCCTTGCAGACCCATTAACAGCCACAGGGAAGCTGGCAAATAATTGTTTTTTACTGTGGAGTAATTCTCTATCCCATATTTTCTTTAGAGCTGGCTGTACCACTGCAGCACATCCACCTGAGTAGAAGCACACAGAGTGGAGCAAACCCCATTTGGGACTGCATGAAAAAGACAATCTGGAAATGTGTCAGCAAGGAAAGCCTGAGGACACTATTTTGTAAAATGTGTCTGAAAGCTGTGGAAGGTCTGTCTTGTAGTCAAGACCTCATCATTAAAATTCAATCAAAAAAGGCAGTATAACCTTCTAAGTTAAAACACTAAATAAAAGGAGATCAAGATAAATAGCAGATATCATCTGAGCCAGTCATAAGAACGGATGTGCATCAATCTCCAGAAAAGTCACTCAAGATTGATAACACCAAAAGACAACATCTTGATAATCAGTTTTACACTGATGGATTGAGGGAAAGTTTAATGAGTCAACTACCAGACTGGAATTTCATTACCAGAGCTAGAAAAACCTGTAAAAACATAAGAAAAATCTGCCTTGTAAAATACAATAGTGAATACATTTCTGTCCACACAGTGAATTATCACATACATTTGTGTCAGGAGGAGTTTGACTGGAAACTACTGCAGAAAATCCACTGCCTACCACTCTGTAATTTAGCAGTTGTGAGAACTGATCTAACATAATGTAATTGTATTTTAATGTCTTCTATGAGACAAAGACTCATTAGTCATCCCCTAAAGAGAAGCACAAGCTGAATTTACATGTCATTACACCAAGTTGTCGGGTGTGTGGTGCTCACCATTCTCTTCACACTAAACTTCAAGTCAGGCTCTGCTGGCAAATGCAATCTGATGGAAAGACCCTTAAGCATGTGAAGCTGGATTTTAGCTTCAAACTAAAGTAAAACCTGTTTCATCTTCCACATTAACAGGTATCGTGGTTTAACACCAGACCCACACAGCTGCTCACTCTCTCCTCCTTAGTGGGACAGGCAGAGAATCAGAAGGGTAAAAGAAAATTCTTGTATTTAAATAAAGACAGTTTAATGGGTGAAACAAAAGCTTCAGAAGAGCAAAGCAAAACAAGGTGTTCATTACCCACTTCCCCTGGTCAGGCATGTGTTCATCCATTGTTGCTGTAGGACACAGAACAAATGACGTGGGTAGCAGCTCTTTTTAAGGTAAAAAAAACTGTTTATTAAAATCTGACTTCATTTTTATAGTTTCCTGAAATGCCATGTTATTGGAGGGTGACAGTGCCACCTCCTCAATGCCACTGGGCAACTCAACAGTCCATCAAGTTGTTCGTCCCCCATAAAAGAATGAAAACAATAAGTTATTTACATAAAGTGTGTGAGAAAATTCTGTACAAGAATGTAAACATCAGAAAGCTTTAGAAAAACTTGAAAAAATCAGGGCAACAATCCATCTCCAGAAAAGCAGGGCAGAAATGTAAAATGGTGATTAGGGAAGACAGACACCGTTGCTCTGAACCTCACACCCCTACTTTTTCTTCCCCCAGCTCTACATGCTGAGCATGATGCCATGTGGGCTGGGGCATCCCTTGGCTCAGTTGGGATCAGCTGCTCCAGCTGTGTCCCCTCCCAGCTCCTTGTGCACCCCCAGCCTTCTTGCTGGGGGGGTGAGGAGAGGAGCAGCAAAGGCCTTGACTCTGTGTGAGCACTGCCCAGCAAACACCCCCAAATTATCAGCACTCTTCCCAGCACAAATCTAAAACCCACCTCTGTACTAGCTACTAGGAGGAATATTGACTAACCCAATGCAGCACAGTAGGGCTGGTAAAAAACATGCCATGTTTCTTGGGTCAAATCCTCATTTTATTTAAAGCAGCTTACCCTGGATATAATGGATTTCTAGATGACTTGACAGCCAAGGGCTGTGCTAACATTGCATCAGTAGAAAAGCACCCATGTTTGTTAAAACAGCACCCTACAGAACACACTGGTTGCACTCCTCCTCTGGAGGCTTTGCTCCTCCATTTGTTAATCCACCTGGCCATTTGTCATGTTTATCTGTGGGGTATAAATCCAAATACATGTCACACATGCTGCTTCAGGAGCTACAAGGCCAACATGGAGCTCAAAAACCTCAGAGAATGCTGCAACAAGAGGGTCCCAATCTGATTGTTTAAAGTGAAACTCTAAGTTTTTAAACTTTTGGTTCGAGAAAAGATAGTTTTTTCCCTGTTGTTGATCCAAATGCCATAAGCAATGTGAATGCTAATATCAGACACACAGTGATTATCAAACTCTCTAGGTGCTACATTAAATATGTTGCCAACAGCATGTTTCTTACTGGAAGGCAACTCACTTCATAAGATTTTCTTCTTTTATGGCTGAAAGATTTTTCCTTATTACACTAAAAGTGTATAATAATGATCCAGCAATGTGAGCATCATGAACAAGAGCATAACCCTGTACACAAGCTATCTGTACAAATTAATGACATAGGCAAAAACACCAGGAGAAAAGTTCAACTATCAAAATAGCTATACAGCCCCTGAGACTACCTAGCAGTGATAAAATAGCTTATTATCCCTTTTGTAGGATAGCTATTTGTGAAAAATTTACATTTTTCATACCCTAAAAATGAATTATTAATAACAACAAGCACATCCTTGCCAACAAAGTCCTGCCTGGGTAATCCACGTGGAGAGACAGCACCACAAGGTGCTGCAGCCTGGTGCAACACTGACTGCAAGAGGGCAGAGCTTGGCTCTGAAGCCACACCTGTGCTTCACCAGAACAGACATCCCAGATGTTTCAGTTTCAATCCAAGCTCCTACCCCAGTGAGTGCTGGCCAGAAGGGAGACAGGCAGCAGCTCAGAGGCAGGGAGAGGTCAAGCCCCAGCCTGGCCAGGCAGATAATGTAGCATGGGCACCCTGGCAGGTGGCTGGAGGGGCTGCTCATTCCTAAGACAGAGAGATCTCACTGCTACAAAATTCAACTCCTTCTTCTAATGCCTGAAACTTTTAGTTTTTCTATTTTTCAGATCCTGTACTGCACTAGTGTATAACTCTGAACTCTGTAGAGTGTTAGTAAACTCTCCTCACATTTTGGTCAGACAGAACAATCCTTCTGGGCCTGAGAACCAAAGACACTCTCTGCCTCAGGCCCTGAACAGTACAAACAAAAGTGAATCAGGAGGGAGCAAACTGGGGGAATATGACTTTCTTACCTGAAGCTGTAATTGGAGAATGAAACCCTGATATGCAAATAGACCAAACTCATCTCTGTAGGAAAAACTTGTGACCATTGTCCATCTTGGGTGTAGCCTCTGTGAGGCTTTGCACTGCCCAAGGTGTATCTGTTGAAGGCTTTTAATAAATACCCACTTTATTCTCTAACTCTGTCTAACCTCTGTTCTAGGTGGCCTCTCCAGGCATCCCCTCCAGGGCCATTGGCCACACCATGGTGCCCAGTTTGCAAGGAGGACCAAGCCCTTCTCCCAAACTGAGTATAGTCAGAACTAAATGCAAGCAAGCCTGTGCTGCTGTCTCCAGAAGCCAGAACAGTGACCATTTATGCAGTTTCCATTTTTAAAAAGTAATAATCTGGCATGAGGAGAGATCTCTGTGTCCCTTGCAGGGTTCCCACTGCCACCAGATCTGCCCAAAGGGTGAGTCCCAGGAAAAGCCTGTCAGAGCATCGCTGTGACACTCACCAGCAAGAACAGGGCAGGAAAATTTCTTTTAAACTGTGAAAAAATGAACATATTTAACAGATGTTGAAGTGAATACCTCTCTGGAAACCAAACTGGCAGACGTTTGGGTCTTCCTAAGTGGATAATTGATCACAAGGCTATGCCAGTGATGTTACGGTAATGAAACAAAAAGGGAACTGGGATTTAAGGATCTCAAATAAGCCTGTCAAAAGCATGTAATAATACTGTCAGATCAATTTGCTGTCAAATACAGGTATGATGTGAAAAAAACACAGAGTTTTTTGTAGATTATATTATTGAAACAGTAATTTAAGAACATCTTCTAGGTAATAAATTACAATAAATCAAAATTTAAAACTTGAAAGCATGCACCAGGAGACACATGGTGTATGATATGAGAAAGACAAGTAAATTTAAACCATATTCCCAAGCTGGAATAAAGCAAATTCAATTGGTTTAGAAAGATAATGATCAAAACCTATTTTTATATTAGATCAATAAATCTTGCAAAGTTATAAAGAAAAACCCGATAAATGCTTCTGCCCTTCACCCTCCTGTGTGTCTTAGTACAGCAAAGCAAAGGTGATAAAAGAGTTCAAGAATATGTCCTCAGAAAACACAGTGGTCAGTCATAAATACTGCACAAGCACAATGGGTGGCATTAACAAAGAAGAAGTTTTACATAAGAAAAGTCCAATTTCTCTGACCAACATTGCTTCACCAAAAAGGGAATATTTTAGGGAGAAAAACCTGGCTTAAATTTTAAAAGCTTGGGGGAGGGGGAAATGTTCATGAAAAGAATGTTAATGTCTTTAAATCTCCCCAAAAGTGAGTGTATCTGCAGCTCATAGTCCATAATTCACCTGTTTCTGTCCTCTAGCACAACAAAAGGGCAAGAAGAAAAATCTGAAGTCACAGGTTGGACCAGATGGGAAAAATGCCATCAGGATGAGCACAAAAACATGTGGTACTTAAACAGCTTAAATAGGATGCAAACAACCAGCAGGACAACATTGTGTCTGATGCTGCCTTAGGGCCTGTCATGGTTTAACCCCAGCCTCTCCCTCCTCAGCCTCCTCACAGGTGGGGTGAGGAGCAGAAAAGGCCTCAGCCCAGTGTAGGGTCTGCCCAGCAGTAACAAAACCATCCCTGAGTTATCAGCATTGCTTCCAGCACTGATCCAAAGCACAAACTCATACCAGCTACTATGAAGAAAATTCATTCCACTCCAGGCCAAACCAGCACGGTGAAAATGAAAGGAAAACAGTGATCAATTATTGGATTGGCAGCCAGGAGAGGTCAGGGAAGAAAACAAATTAAATCATACCTAGATCAGTGAAAAAATAAGTTCTGGCAGCCTTCAGCAAAGACCTTACAGCAAGAGATGTTTCCTAAAATCTTATGAGCACATATTATACCCTGTGCTCATAAGTTATGGGGGTATTGCTCATATGTTTTCTAATTCAATCCATTTTGAAATTGGAGTCAATTTTAAACTCCAGAAGACAAAAAAAAAAGAAGTTACACCCTCTCCTATTTCTAAGTGCATTTAGTTCACATAGCATCTCTGCAGCAGCCATTGGAGTTATGTGGAGAAAAAGAGTATTTAATGTATTTTTAATGCCTTTCAACATACTTCAGCACCTGGATTCCAGGTTCCAGCAGGATATGGCCAGACAGCACTCTCCTCTGAAAAGGGATCATTTATTGCTTTACTCAAGGGAACATTCTTCCAGCACAGCAGGAGCACACAAGCTGGAGCCTGGCAGCTAATGTTCCACTGCCCAGGGATCAGAATCAGCAAAATGTTTCCTCTTTTATATTTTACATAGGCTTTCTTACAGAGAATATTGTATTTCTCTGCCTTTGATGAACCTCTTTTCCCAGCAATCATTTGCCTCAGGTTTTCCCTTTAGAATTTGGGTCATAAGAAGCTTTGCTGACTTAACTTTCTGGTGCAGTATATTTCCCTCTGAGAAGCAGAGCCCAAGAGCCAGGTCAGTATTACAGCAGAGCTCCTCTTTCTGCTCCAAGCTGGAACTGTTCCACAAAGATGTGTGGATACCCAATTTCTGTCAGGGCTTGCACTTAAAATGCACTGTCAGTTCTCATTTCTCACATTACCCTCTCAAATGGGCAGAAAAGGACAACTAACCTGGCAATCAGCTTCCAAAAAGAGAAGGTCAGGCTAGACTATCTCACATGAAGAGCTGTTGGCTGCCATGAGGAGGCCATAATTGCTGCAGCCAGTAGAGCAGCACGTTTCATGAGCTCATTGAGGAGCTCACACCCGGGCAGGCCATCCCAGGGGATGCAGCATGGAAAGCACATCAATTGAAGTCATCCTCCATCAGATCCAGCCCCAGTGTGGTTCAACTTTGCTGACTTAAGTGATGCACAGAATGTCATGCAAACGCTTCACCCAGGAGAAGGATTCCAGCTGTTTTGGTTAAAACTACAGCACAGAGCACAACAACCATGCAGAGATACCTGCCTGGCAGGAGCTGAGGCCACCTGTCCTTGAACCTGCTCACAGGACACTCCCACAGCTGAAGAGCCCCAGGGAAGGGCACACAATGGGACTGAACAGCACCAAGCACCAGGCAAAAACTACACCAGAGTACAGCAACTCTCAAATAATGTAAAAACTCCACCTCATCTGCATGAAAGACACAGACATGACAGTCCTCCCTTGGCTTGGAACACCCCCTCCAATGAATGAGGCACCCCTGTATCAGAGGCTGAGCTTCAACAAGCCCCTAAGAAATGCTGGTACTCAGCAACTTGGCAAGAGCAAGGACTAAATTGGAAATGAGCTTTTCCTTGTTGCTGGCTGGAAAGCATGATATGAAAACAATGTCTGCTTTGCTCAGGTACTGACTACAGGGTTGGTCAGTGCCTGTGCAGCACCACACAGCACTTGGTGCAAGCTTGAGTAAGCTGAGCATTGTCACAAACTTCAGCACACATTCAAAGCTGGCACCTGTATCCCTTTCCCCAGCCAGAAGGGGAATTGATACTGAACCCATACCTTCTGCTGCTGCAACAAAATAAAGGTCAAAAATCCGGCAGCAATGGAAACCGTGGTGCTTTTTTGACTGTGATGTTTCCAGTTAAGTAGGTTTTGCCTGTGGCCATTGCCCCTGAAGCAGGTGCCAGGCAGGGGAAGTGCTTCACTGCTCCAACCAATAACTTTTAGGAAATGGAAATCTGCACCTGTTTAATAGATGTTTCCAATTTCTTACATCACCATCAGTAGCTGTTTGTCACTTGGCAGGTTTTCTATAGCTCCTTAGGTCCAAGCTGATTTCAAACCCAATTGGTAATGTCAATGTGACTTCAAGATTTAATGATTCATTATTTTTCAGACATGAGAGCAAGAGAATGTGCTAATTTTTTTTTGCCTGCATGGGCTCATGATTTCCTTCTGATTTATTCACTTATGTATCATTAAAAACAAGGGCTGGCAAGAAAAAAACCCTCAGTGACACATACCAAAAAGAGACTTCTTTAGTTTAAAAAATACTATAAACATTCTACCTTTTATAACCTGCAGACAGTTACAAAGGCAACGATTCTCCATGCAAAACATCAGGAGATTCCTGGAGAGGCAGCAATATCAGGCTAGTGAAAACTCACCACTCTACACTTAGATCAAATTCACATGCACACATATGCATTTGGCATATGCTAGAAAGTTTTGAGCCTTGTTCCTTCTCCTGCTTGTTATAAAAAAGCAAGAAAAAAACAAGCCACCCAATACCACCAACACACAACTTCTGAGATAACCAGTGAGCACTGGGTGAGTTCTGTAATGATCTGTCCAATCAGGCTCTTCCACAGCTTGTTCTAGACCTGCACACCTCACTGCATTATAACTAATATTTGCTGCTTACCCACAATTGCCATAGCCTGGAAAGAGAATGAAGATTGGAAGAACTCATCCAAGGTTTCCCTTTTTGCCCTAACTTTGCTGTTATGTATGGCAAAAGGAGATGTTATGCACATAAAAAGGAGAATTAGAGGATTGCAGCAACTCAGGGAAAGGTGATGAATTTCGTTGTCACCATTCAATCAATGCTGTCCTCTAAATAGCTGAGGCCTCTCATGTTTCTCCAGAGCCAAGAAATCAACAGAACTTGCAAAGGGAAAAGTCAGAGGTCTTCAGGTGGGCTTTCTGTTGACGTGGGGTCACAGCCAGCACTACCCACCCTGTGCCACTCGTGTGTGACCTCCTGCCTCCTGCAAAAGGAGAGAGCAGATGTGGTGCTGGATGGATCACATGCAGAGGGCAAAGGTCATGCCAGAGAAATGTTCTTCTTCTAAAGGGTTTATTTCCCAAACAACCATTAGTATGGGTCCTTCATGATCAATGGCTTTGAGGTCTTGGCAGCAAAAATGCAGCCACCACTAAGATGTCTGCAGTTTGCCCCTCAATATCTCAAATTCTGCATGTCTCAGGAGCTGGGAAAGATTTTTTTCCTGCCACAGGAATCACAACTGGGACCTGAATGCACCAGGAGGAAGGTGAGTTATGCACTGGATTGGGGCATACAGAAAGGGAAGAAGGAAAATATTTCAATCAAACTTCCTAATTAGAAGGGAATGTACTGGTTTCACTGCAGACAGGGACAGACTTGGAGCTGAGACGGGGCTGATATTTCATTCAGTCATTCATTTCTTGTAGGAATTGAGAAAACAGCCAGTGTCCAGCCCCAGAGGAACCCACCTGGTGCAAGGAACTGCCCCCGCTAGCGGGGCTGAGAGCGGCGCTGGCTCTGGGGGGAGGAACCTGCTCACAGAGACATTAACATGCTGAATACTCCTCAGCTAAATGGCCTCATTCAGCCCAGAATGAAGAAGCAGTTTCACAGAATTTAATGACTGATTAATATTCATTTAATAATTCTTGCCTAAAACTGCAGCAAATGATTTTAAATTATGCCATTTGGGAGACAGCAGACTCAATTCAGCAGGATCACTGGGCTCAGACTGTTGAAGTCACTCCCTGGATTATTTGGTTCTTCCTTCACTTGATAGTGACTGTCATGTGCCTACCTTGCCTTTCTTTTTCTGCTTATTTCTGCCTTTTTCTTTGTTTTCCTTGGGTTTTTTTTTCATGATTCTTTTAAAATACATGCAGCTCTAACAGGACACACAGAGTAATGGCTACTAGAGTGAGGCAAGGGCCCTACTGTTCTCACAAACCTTTGGAGACAGCAGGCTGCTGCAGACCAAGAGGACAGGCCATGCTTGATCTGCTGCCAGCAGACTCCAAAGGGAGCAATAAGAGGAGCATGCAGGGTAGAAATCAGATCTGAGCTAGCAAGCAGAGCATCTTGGATCTGCTCTTGCTCTGTAGAAAGACTGGGAATTTAAAGGTGCTTTTTAAAAAATGCACAACCAGAACAAAGTCTGATGGATCCCTGAGCACCCAGCACTCAGCAGTCATAGCACCAAAACCTGCACCCACCATCCCACAAGAAAGTCCAGGGAAGAACAGTAAAGGGAGAAAAACAAAATCCACATTATACTAGCTTGTTCTTGGGGAGCTGGGTCAGTGCATTGTGCAAGGCAGGAAAGTCAGGCTTTCCACAACAAGCCCATGAAGCAGCGACCTCCAGCATCATCTACATCATCTAAAGCTCACACCGAGCGCCAGCCCCATGCCAGCCCCAGCACAGGCACATGGAAGCAGTGTCCAAGGAGTATCTCTGGAGGGAAAGGGTCCACAGCACTACAACTGGAGCCAAGGCACAGCAACATGAATTTTTGTAGTTAGAGATGCCTCAAACCCAACCTCACCCTCCCATCCAAGCAAAGCCCCGACAAGAGCCCAGGCACTGAGCAGCCTGTGCTGTTCCCACCTCTGCATCCAAGTGGAAGAAAGCCATCAAAATACAAAAACAGGGGTGCCCCTCAAATCCCAGAGAACTTAATTCCCTCTCCTATTCTAGCCACAACACCCTCCAGTGCAGATTGTATCACCTTTTCCTTGCTGTCCTATGCCCTGGCAGTGTGTCCCCTTTTTTCCAGAGGCAATCTCTCTTGCCATTCCCAGAGCCTGGCACTTGCCTTGCTGGCACCTTCACCTGCAACTTCTTTGACATACCTGCATCTAGACAACTACAATTCTTCCCTTTTCAGTTTTTTATTGATTTTTGAGGCACTCATTTCTGAGATGTATGGTATCATTGGATTATACAGTTTAGCAATTTATTTGTGTCTCTCTTTATGTTCTGGATTGATTCTTTTTTCCGCCGAGTCTCAAAAAAGATGCTGCCACTGTTGTTATTTGGCTATCACAACAGCTCACATAGCCCTGGATTATTAGGCATTGCTGCTCCAAGAAATTTTGTGCTGAGGTAATTTGGAGATTAAATCAAGTTTTATCACTGAATGAGGTTAGTGGATATTAATGGGAAGGCAGGAGTTTGCACTGAATCATTAATGTGGATAAATGGAGAGCGCTTGTTTAATACTTTATACAGCAAGTGCTAATAATGCCTTAAAACGGTGGGGAAATATTGCAAGTTGTATTTAAGCACAGAGAAGGAAGCCTAATTTGACCTGTTCTGGTACATTAGCTGTGACCATACACTGGGACCCTCTGTTAGCCTCAACCATCTCTCTGTGCTGCTCTGCTCTATCTCAGTGTTCACATCCTCACTTTGAGAAATGTTTCTGAACAAGAGAATTACAATTGGGGCTGGTACAATATTTATTGGAGGGAAATCACTGCAAAGAAATATTTCCAGGAACATGAAATTTTAAATCATTTTTTAGAGAAAGAAAATTAACTTACAAAGAAGTAACAATAAGAGCCACATGTGACTCCCATAACCTACTCATTAATAAAATGCAAAATGCTTCCCACACAGGCTCATGTGTACACTGATTAAGTTGTTCAGAAGTGCTCAGAACTACTGTGACCTTTGTAAGGTGAGCATGAAGCAGCTGTCTGGGACATATGGCCTGACCTGTGTGTCTAACATCCAGCACTTTCAGAAGCCTCTCTGTGAATGAATGCATGGAAAGAATGGACTTAGAGAGATGGACAAAGCCAGAGCACACCTCTGCAGCTATTTTAACAGACTAGAGCAATGTAGAGCACAGAGCATTTACACATTTTACATGCAGGAAGAAATTCAGTGGCAGTGGAAGGATTTTCACTGCAGCTCTGGTGATGTCAGAGTTTCCTAAAGGAGTCCTGCAACAACAGGCACTTTCACCACCAAGCAATCACCAGGGCAATTATTCCCTGGTAATTCACACTAAGCAAGTAAAGTGAAGGTACATTATCAGAAGCAGACACACAGGTCTGAGGTCACCCACTCCAGGAAGGGACATGCAGTCTTTACACACAGAAGATAGGCAGCAAGAAGAGGGGATTATAGAGAAACATTGAAGTGTTCTTATGCTTGTAAAAGTAACACAGTATTCTCTGTTTTCCCAGCAAAAGCAACTGCTCAAAGCTTGCATTGACTCCCTGTAACAGTAAGAATGCAGCTCAGCAGTACTCACCAGCTGAAGAGACAGACCACAGCCAGTTATAAAACAGCATCTGCTAGGCTGCTCTCCCACATATAAAAAGCAAGCCCTGGAAAAAGCAAACTAGGAGAAAAGACTCCAAGAAAAAGGAAGCCCTGCAGGGGGAGAGTTAAAAAAGGACTAGCAAGTCAAAGAGGTGCTGTTTGAATAGGGATGACCCATGCTGTTATAAGAGCTTAGGTCCCCTTTTAAACAACTAAATGAAATGGATAATACTCTGAATAGGGCCCCTCCTGACCCAGCAGGAGCTGAAGACAGGGCTGTTTGTCATAATAAAATGTTTGCCATAGGTGAGTGGGGTGTGATCTGCCATTCCCCAAACACAGCTGATTAATAAGCAGCTGATAATTATCTAATAAAATGCCTCTCACCATCACAGACCATGTGATTCCTTGTTGTCAAACTGGTCACAGAATTGCTGGTCAGTGCAGGTCCCTTTGGGATTGTCCCAAGTGCTCCACTTTCTTCATGTCCTCAGCACTGCCTTTTCTGGGCTGTGTTTCCAATGAGCTGCAATGACACCACTGTTTTAGGGTTTCTAAAACTCTCCAGTGCCTGCAATGTCTTGGCAGGACACAAGAAGCCTCAGATACCTCCTGAGCACAGCTGGTGCTCTGTTCCTGCGGGCAAGGCAGGTGGATGCTGCACTCCATTTCCAAGGCACAGTTTTTCAAACCAATCTTCTGAGTGCACCAGCACTGCTTTGCAATATTCATTGCATTCATTCATTCATTCATTGCATTCATTAGCCTAAGTGGGCATCAGTAAAGCAATTAGTGTGAAGCTGATACAGTGGAAGTTTGGAGGATGCTCTTAAGATTAAGAACAGGCAGTTTGTCTGTCACAATTGCAACTCAGAAGAGTTTTCTGAGCTGGGAAATCTACTGAAAAAAGACACGTGGTGAGCAGGCTTTCAGAGATACATAGGCTGATGCTGGCTTTTGATTTTTCCTTTAGGAATCCAACTATATCTTAAGTATCCCCCACATTTTGAATTATATTCCTTTGCAGGCTTCTCTGACTGCAGGTTTGATTTTGTACTAGAGCTCTACCTGGCCAGTGCAAATTGAACAGAGGGCTAAAACTGTGAGGCACCAGGGTGGCATCCTTCTCCAAATAAGGAAGGGAACAAACACAGAGCTCAGAGCAAGTCTGGCCTTCTCCATGCTCCCAACTGGTGTAGAAAATAATGAAGCTACTCTAGGGAGACAAATAGGGAAGGAATACATGCAAGCTACTTAATGTACATTGTGGCTGTTCAATCAGCTTTGGTTGGATAGCTGCAGTGGGATTGGCAAGGCATGTGATGGAAGTTCCTGACTCTCTGCAGGGAAATAGTGATCCCAGATGTGCTGAGGACTGTGCAGTGAAAGGTCCTGGCTGTGAGCACCCCACAGCTGCAGCCACCCAGAGCCTGCTAGGAGAGCTGCTTCCCCTGCAAATCCTTCAATGATTAGAAAATTCAAATTGAGTTTCTCCAAAACTTTCTTAGGAGTAAGGGGTTTAACCCAGTTGCAACTCACAGATCAAGCCATGCAGCTGAAAATTTACTACTTCATTGGCTTTTCCAAGTAATAAGCTTCTGATATCATCATATTTTGCTGAATGCATTTCACAGAGTGAATTTTGAAATGCAAAGTCAAAGCCCTGTTGCCAGTGTGCCATCACCAGCCTTGTCTAAGCTGACCCAAGTAATTCCCTCTCTAATTCTGATGGAGCAGAGCACTGCAGCCATTTGAGAGGAAAGCAGCTGTTTCAGGAAGGAATGACTAAGTTAAACCAAATTAAATTGTTCCTGTGACCTCAGTTGTTCTTTGCAGCTCTAAGTGCAATTGCAATTCATTCAGTATTTACCAATGAATCCTTCTAGTTATTTCAGAAAGTCCAGTCTATTTTCACTGATATATATTTACTGAAAAAGCACTGGCAAGTGCAGAAAGGGAAGAGTTAAAATAATGCTAACAGCAAAGAAAAACACATGGGAAATGGAACATCACATAGCAACGAAAGAATGATGATGAAGAAATGATTACAGTGTAGAAAGGGCACAAAAGAATGATATAAAAGACTTGGTTATAAAAAGGATTTTGTGTAAGGGGAAAATATACATAAGTAGGGAAGATGCAGAGAACTAAAGAAAATGCTTTTGAAACTCTGGAATCTTTGGGTTAACACAGAACTATAATATTTTACAATATTTTGTTTTGCAGAAGTTTACACTGTTCTGCAAATTTATGCAGATTGAGGAAGCAGATGTTTATAGACCTTATAGAGGATCAAGGACAAAAGAGATACTTAATTTTTTTCTCTGATTTTCTTTCTAACAGAAAAAGGACTGGAATTTCACTTTGTGAGTCTTTAGGAGACATCCCCTACTGATTTGAACAACTCACTGGTGGAAAATCTGCCACGTCTTCCTTCAAGGTGTTTCAATTATTAATTACACTCATAGTTAAAAAAACGGATCTTATTTCTAATGCAAACTTTGACGCCTTTTTCTATTCTCTGCTGTGAAATAAGATTCAGTTTACTAACTGGATAAGTGAAATTTTTTAAGGCACAAACTATTTTTTTAAATTGCTTTCTGAACATCTTTTAAAGAACAAACATTGGAGCAATTATCACAGTTTCCATTAATTCAATATAGTTTTATACATTATGAGATTTTACATCACATGTTCTTAGGAGGGCATGGAAGGGCATTGCTCACTTGCACTGCTTTTCAAAGCCTTTGGAACATCCCAACAGTCTTTCAAGCACTTGGATTATCCAGTAGCCTGCTGCCTCTCAGGAATACAGGGTGAGACATGGTGAAGAATAGTCACTTCTTAGCAAACTCCCACTGTGTCAATCCCTGCATTCAGAGGTAATAGTTGGGGTGATAAAGTATTTTCAATGTGTTTTCCAGCTTTCATAAAAGAGACCTCACTGCAGCTTGGTTATCTGATGAGGCACCTGCTAGGAATCTTCTGCTTTCCTCTCTCTCTTCTTAAATTCTTTCCCACTTTGTGTGAAAAGAGAATAACTTATGTTTGGAAAAGCAGGGAACAGAGATGGTTGTGGCATTGCTGCTGGAAGATTTCTTGCACTCAGACCCACAGTACACCAGGGAAACTCGGATTACTGCAAAGACAGTAGGGGCTGAAATCTGTCTGGAGACAGGCATGAGCCTCATGCTGGGACCTTCACTTCAAAATCCAAGCTTCAAAGGATAGGCTGGATGGGTTCCAAAAGCTGAAGGCTTCCCTACAGAGGGGAATAGTGGCACAATGAACCATAGCAGCTCCATCTCTGCAAAGGACAGAATTTTCCTGAGAATGAGGTATTGAAAAGCCACAACAATCTCTTTAGTCCTAACTGCAAATGTACCAATTTCCAAGGCAATATTCTTGGACCTGGAAAGTCTCTCTCTCTTTCACAGAAAATAAATTCAAGCAGGAATGCTACAGGGAGTGGAGGGTGTGTGGGTGGGTAGGTGTGAAAGAAAAGAATTATTTAGAAGTCTTAAAACCAGGGAGAGAAACTTATTTGGAAAACACACATTTCTTCCAAAGCAAACATTACTCCTCCAACAAACAAATCATCCCTGAGCATGCTCAGGATGGCTGCAGAAATACTGCAAACACTGGGGTTGAAGAGTGACAGGATAAGAAGCCACAGAGGGGCTACTGAACAATATAACACTAAGATAAAAAAATCACATTTGCTTTGTGTATCCCACTGAAGATGCAAGGGCTTTTTTCAAAGCAGCACAGCAGTCTATAAAAAGATGGAAGTGCAAGGCTCACCCCTCTTAAAAAAGCACCATTCCCATCCTGCAGCCATATAACCCACATCAGCAGTGTCCATAAAACATTCTCCTATTATGGTCCAGGACATTGCAGCTACAAAAGGGTTCCTTTCAAACTCAATCTTTTTTGTGCATCCTGCAGACAATTTTACCACTATGGTCTTAAACCAGAGGCAGTTCCAGGGGTGCAGTGAGACCTGTGCTACTCATCAGGAACTGGGGGAATGCAAGAAGGGAGGACTTCCTGCAGGAGTGCAATAGGCATCGTGGGTGTGGGAGCCTGATGAGACCTGGTCAGGGTGGAAAACTGCCATAGGAATAGTCCCACTCTGCACCTTCCCATGGAAGACCCAATTCCTGCTCCATTATTCCCTATTCTCTGTGTTGCTACAGTTGCCCCACTAGAAATCATCCTCAAAGGGATGGTTCTGCTACAGAGGGGGTGGAGTAAGAAAGCATCTGAGAAAGGGGCTGCAAGAGGGGGGTGGATCTGCACTCACCAAGCAGGGAGAAGGCAGGGACAGACACAGAAACCCAGCAGATCATAAAGATGCCAATCCACAGCCACCATTTGATCCCTGTTTTATTTCCCAGGCAGGTCCCCACCTTAGGCAACTGCCTTCTTAACCTGTGCCTGCAGCCCTGGTGGTAGGGCCTGTCTTGTGAACTGTGGCACTGAAAAAGTCCTGCAGGGTGCCTTTTTCCCTTGAGGAATCAGGTGGGGAGCATTTCCAGGAGCTGAAGACTGTGCTGAAATCAGTCAAGTTAAATGGTGGTATATGAGAATAGGAATGAATAAACCTCGAGGGATATCATTTGTCATTTACTGCACTTGTTAAAAGTTACAAAACAGCAGTTCAGCAGAGGTTAGAGAAAGGACAATGCAAGAACACAAACTTCCAACCCATTCTTAAAACTCCCTACAGCTCCAGTATTTTCCAGAAAGATGAAAATTTCATAAAGAAGAAAATACTAAAGATTAAAAGGAAACTTATTTAATTGAAAAGTAATAAGCTGTTCAGATCTTTCAATTGCCAGCTACCATTGCTTATAAGGTGAGAGATCCTGATCCAGCCATCAAGAATTTTTGGACAATAACATGTCCATGAACAAACACATGAAAATGATAATAAAGAAAACTGCACAGCCAGAGGTCAGACCTACTTTATACTAGAAGCTGAACTCTGATAATTCACAGTAGATTAAATTCAGCAGCAGTAGGAGCTTAGTAAGAAATTTGGATGTTAGGAAGATTTAAGCTGGGAATACGTCTTACTCTTATTTTACCAAAGGCCAGACGTAGACTCATACATGTTTATGAGGAAAAAGAAAAGTGACTGAATTTCAAAGAACAGACTGTGTAGAAAATACTTTGGGCTTAGCAGGGTCTTTGGAAAATGCTGTCAAAAGTTAGAGGGCAATAACTTAAATTTTCATCAGTGACTTTCAACTTTACTTCCAAATGTCAAAAGCCAAAAACCAGGGCCAGGAATGCTAAGTACAAAATGGCTTTTGAGCAGACTTTTCATCTTCCAATGTGAAACTGAGAATTTTGAAAGAAAGCAAATGCTTACAATCACAATTTTTGATATTACTCAATACCAAGCTATTGACTTCAAAATATTTTGACACACTTTTTTCATTTATTATGCTTTTAAATCCAATCCCATTTCCTTTGGAAATAACACAATGTTTTTGATTATAGAGGGTGTAGGAATCTTCAGAGCAAAGCAGGAAGCTCAGTAGCTCAGGGCTGCAATGTGACACCCCTGGGTGGGCACCAAGGAAGGCATCAGGCTGGGGACAAAGAGCAGCATCCTCCTGGATTTGCTCCAAATCAAGTATGACCTATGACCACGTGTTTACCACTGCCTCCCATCCCCTGCCTTCATCTGTCTGGAGTATTTATGGATTACGCTCTTCTCTGCACAAAAATTTCTTTTGGCAATTGCAGACTTCACTTCAAAGCGTCCATCCTGGCATTTACTTTGAAATAAGGTGATTTTTTGTGGGCCAAGAAACCTCTTCTATGGGGCAGAGCCCTGCAACCATTCCCCTATCTTCTCATCAATGGTTCAGGGAATCTGTGGGAGCTTTCTGTGCAGAGGAATTGCAGGCTGGAATTTTTCAGTGACAGCACAGAAGGGAATTTGAAGGGCAGTAGGGCAAATCTGCCTGCCATTATTATTAGCAGGTGACTACTACTGTAGCTTCCTGTCAGAGTTAAATTACAGCCTGTGAGATCTTTAGCTATTCCTGTCCATAATCTCTTTTTGAGAGTCAGTTGCCATTGAAGACAAGATATAATTTTGATACCTGCCTAATTTGTGTACCTATATCCTGCCTGACAGAATGATTTCCCTGCCTTTATAAATGGAAGCGTGTTCCTCTCAATTGGCATTCAGTCCTCTGGCTGCAAGAGCATCCATTTGTCCAAAATCTTTAGAGAAACAGTTCACAGAGAGCAGTTAACTATGATCTCTTTCAAAAAAATTAGTTCCTGTTTTTCTTCTGACAAATGAAGACATTGTTTCAACAATATTTTCCTTCTCCACTGACAGTGCTAAATATTTATAACCTGTGCCTCCTAGAAATGCTGGTCTCCTCATGAATAAACACTAGGCTAACAAGGAGCAGCTTCCAAGAAGAATGCAGGGTGTAGCTGACCCATTCACACTCCCTCCCCTCTCCAATATCTGGCTTGCCATGACAGCCATTTAAAATCATCACTGATCCTCATACCTGACCCAGATTTTTTGTGCTTTCCAGAAAACACAGTTGAGTAGGCCCATCTTGGCAGTATGTAACAAACAAGGCCAAGCCTTGCATTGCAAAATGTTACAATCCAAGCCACATATTAAAAATGCACAAATAAAACAAACACATTGTCTGTAAGCCTTGGTAAACGCATCCCACCTCTGGCAGCTCCCAGTTCAGCGTGTGAGCAAGCTTTGGTGTGGCATCCTTCTTTCCTCCCAGTCTTTGCAGGTTGATTTCTTCCATGTGGAGGCTATAATTTGAAAGGGAAGACATCTCTCTAACCACCATGGCCTGAGCACATCTCTGTCTTAGTGAATGTGGGTTCAAACCTCAGCACTCTCAACTTTCCAGCTGTTTTTTCACTGCTCAGCTTCCCAGATGAGGCAAAGCTGCTGAGCAGCCCTGGCCAGCAGTAACCCTTCCTCCCCAAAGCAAAGATTTTACTCTCTTCTACATTTTTATTTCAAGTTTAAAAGAAGGAACAAAGGAAGAAAGCAAAATTATGATATCTACTGATGTTATTTTCATAATTTACCATTTTTATTTTTCTGCAGTTTAGGACTACCTCATGCACTGGGAAACAGGTGCATCAGCTCTGGTTGTGTCCAAAGCCCCTCTCTTCCCTTGACTTCACCTACAGCAAGGCCATTTGCAAAGATGTCAAAATAATCACACAATTACATGTATAAGGTTCCTTTGTTGTAAAGAGTGTCAGAAAGGCAGACAGTTTAGAGCAGGGAAAGAGCTTTGTATTCTAATTGCTGCAAAGTAGGACTCCAGCACTAATCAAACCAAATAGGTTTTCCCTTCTGGGAGATGAGTATATGAGCTGATGTGGAGATTTTTTCCTTTCATTAAGGGTCTGATTCAGCAACTGGATAAAGCTACAGCACTGCACAAAAGGTGCAGTTCCATACTTTCTACTCATATGGCTATTCAGCATTATTCCCCATTTTAGGAGTGTTTTCCCTTTTGTTTGAGCTGTAGTTTTTGTCGTATTTATATAATCTCCTCTTTCCCCTTTCCTTCTCAAACCTCCTGTGCCTGTTCTGAGCCTTCATGAAGTTCCCAGCTCGTGTTTCTGCTGTTAACACAGCACTGCCCTCTTCTACCTGGCAGAGCTTTTCACTTCTCAATCCCAGCTCCCTCTGGAACAATCGAGCAGCCTGCAGCAATCTTCCCTTCAGCTTTAGCCCTCTTATTATCACACACAACTCCCATTTGAAATTAGCCCATCAATATTTAACTTCCATCATTGCAGCTGGTGTGGAGCATGCACACTCCCATCCCTTGTTTGTTTGCTCCCACTGAGCACTGCTGAAAACGATGCCTGTGATGTTGGGGAACAAGCACAAGTGAGGTAAATAAACTCCTACATAGCTTCTCTTAGAAAATAACAGAAAAATTTCCCATCTTTTCTGCGCATAAAATTACAATTCCTCTGCATGACTCCAGAGAAGCACAAAGTTTCTGCTGCTAAAGACATTTCCACCCTATTTCTTTTATAGATTAACTAAGCTATGAGTAAGCCAACCCCTCCTAAAAGTTTCCTCGAAAACTGCATTGACCCAAATTAAGTTAATGAATGGCATGAAGAGTCCAAAGAGGAAGATGCTTCCTGTGGAAGCCCCCTTGCACCAAGCCCACAGCAGCTGCTGAATTCCTCTAAGTTCCATTGAGTTCCATTTCTCAGTAATTCAGTACCACTTTCCAGATGGAAAAGAAATTTCACAATTCATATTTAAATAATTGCTTTCTTTGATTCCAAGAATACTTACTGAAAAACATAAAAAACAAACATCTTTTCTCTGGACAGAAAATTTTATCAGCAATTGCCTACTTTGCCAAGATCCCATCTGCACAACATTATTTGATTCTTAATAAAGACTACTCCAGAAGCATCATCCTAATAGTGTTTAGATCTCAGATAAAAATGCTTATTTATTTATTTTCTTAAAGATTAGCTTTTAAATCCTCACAGTTGCCTGACTTTCCAAAAGCCTAGTAGGATTTTTATTTTATTTAAGGGTCTATCACCACCTGTCAGTGCAGCATCAAGAAAACACTGGAATGTGCCATTAGTTCAGAGCTTCAGTAGGACATATGAGCTTTCTTAGTAGCTGCACTGTATTAATGCCTTGTTAGGGGTTCTTATATGTCTCTTGATAATAGGAATTACCTCTGGAGCAATAGCAATTTATCCATACATCTAGCTCACCCTGCTTGTCACAGATAGTAACAGTTGATAACCCTCTCAGGCTGCTTTTCATCTTCTGTGGAAGCACTCTCATTCCAGAATACATTATTTTAACCTGTCAGCGCATGAACAGGACAATTACTTAGACCAATGTAGGCTGAAAGTGTTGATAACTAAAGTTAAATCCAGCACTGTCACTCTAATGTTTTCTTGCTAAGTCAAGCCCAATGAGGAAGCATGTCTTCTCAAATGAAAACATTTGTCAAACTCATTAATTCAAAATCGACCTAGTGCAGACCTTGATTTGCACTGCTTGCTGACAAGATCAGGAAAGCAGCAATGGAAACAGTGAGCTGATTACTGGGGCAAAGAGAGAAAATTATCAAGCAGAAAGAATGAAGCTGGTTTGTGTCTGTGAAGGAAGAACTCAGCGCACTCCAAGAACAACCTCCCCCTTGCACTCAGGTATTTTAAGACTTGCACAGAATCCAGAGGTGCTCCACACTCCTGAGTGCACTATCATGCCCACAAAAGCTGCTTTGCTGCTCTGCATCCTTCTCCAGCCTGTTTCCCACCAGCACACACAGCTGCATTAACAGCAACATCATTTTGCTCAACAGACCACCAGCAGCAAAGCTCCAGCCCATGCACTGCATGCAGTCACCTGTTCTTGCTGACCAATTTCTATGAAGCAAAAAGGCAAAAGATGTCAAAACCATTTCTTCCCTCCCTTTTCCCCCTTCCCAAAGTGCCTCTGCCTCGTTTATCCCATGAGCACATCATTTCCTGCTAAGCAGAGCCAATGGTGATGCTGCTCTCTAACCTTTCTGCTTTCTCCTTCAGGGACTGCCTCCGTGCTCTCTCTCAGATTTGACCTTATCTTCCTCCTTTCCTTGTCCAAACCAAACACAAACTCCCCTGAAATCACCCTCTTTGAAATCTCTGCTGACCAAACCTGGGGATTTGTTCTCCACCAGCAGCTTTCCAAAGCACTCTGCTCTTCTGATGCTATTTGCTTGCACTTGCCTTCTGCACAGATAGTCTACTTTCCTATTTAGCCATTAGCCCCTGATACAGCCCTGGCCAGGCTGTGCTGAGACCTTGCCACTTCATCCTTCCTGACACTTCCTAAAAAGTCCTTAAAGATATGTAGATCCAAGTGCCTCCTATCTGCCATATCCCATCTGCTAAAAACAATCCCTGGGCTTGTGTGGTGTTCTCTGACACCAGTGCTTCAGGGAGGAGAAAAGCAACACAGTTCTGACCCAAAAAGGAATGTTAATGCAGTTTGAGCAAAAACGTGATGTCATGTATAGTTTTTGTAGCAAATCTTCACAAGACAGTCCATATTGGCTAAAAATTTTATGCAGAGATTCAGAGGAGGAAAAGGGGTGAGATTCTTTGACTCTCCAGGGTGGGCCACTGCAAACCAGCAGGATTGCTCACAATCCAGACCTAGGACCAAGCTGAACTTGCTTCACCTTCTATGCTGTGCCTAAAATACCTAAAATAGCTTGAAATCCAGAAATTTAAACAACCCAGTTGCAAGTAAATTAACATCATTAAGTTCCTCTTTTACCTTGTTGCCATAGCACTTAGCCCAGTTTTCATTTCCCTGATTCTGTGAAGACAAATATTTGCTTATAGCAATCTGATAACTAGTATGAAGACTTTGAATAGAAAAGAATCTGTGTACTTATTCCTGTGTTCCTTCAATGCCCATCAATTATGAAAATTTATATTAAATTCTATACCTTTCATTCTTTCCTTGACTTTATAGCATTTTTAATTTTTTTTCCCAATTGGTTTATTTCAGATTGACAACCAGGATTTGTAAAACACTCACCATACTCTTCAATCTAAGGTTCAGATGGTAACACATCTTTTTATAATAGTTTGGGCAGGTAATTATAGCAATAACCATATGTACAGCTTATTGTTTGCACCACTGGGTAAGGCCTTTAACCCACAGTTTTCAGTAAGACTGTTGGAAAAACAAGAGTGGAAACTAATGACCCTATAATATCTGTATGAAAACAACTGGAAACAGGAGATCCCAAATAACCATCCATCAAGGCAGAAGGACTGGAGTTCAGCACAAAAGGGAATGCAAAGCTGGTTGGGTCCCATTCAGTGTTAATATTATCAGTACCCCTCCACTGATGAGACTGATGGAAAAGATATGATTTAATAACCCATGCTCCATTTAAAGTCTCAGGTTTATTAGATATGGAGGCTAGAAACATAAATGTTTAAAATGCAATCAGAAAGGTTATAGATGGCTTCATTGAATATTTCACCTGCCTGTGCCACAGAAAATGAGGAAATCTGTAGGAGTTTTTATACACTGCAGCTTCTTATTGCAAAGTCAAACACTTGACACACATATTAATATATCCTTCCTGCTTCTCTTTTCACTGTTTATCCTTTTCTTAAGCTTATTTTTGTGTCATTTCTTTTTCTAGTTTGTAAACACAGTTTCAATGTCTTATATTTTTTCAAACTCTTTGTTGACCTCTCTATGACTTTCTATGGTTCTTTAAAAGGCCAAAGTCCTTTTTCATCACGCGGTTACTCTGTTAATATCTACAGCTGGTTCCTTCATACTATTTGTTTCTTTATTTTACTAAGAACTAAACCCAAAAGTATCAGTTTGACAAGGGACAGAATGTATTTTCCACTGTGGCATTCTTCCCAATCCTTTGGGTATCTCTAAAGGTCTCTATGATCTGTTTGAAATTACAGACAACAGTTTAGCAAACAAGGAAATAATACCCATTCAACCTTTACAACCCTCCCATCTCCTGAACCGCTGTGGGCCCACTGAGGGAAATAAATAAACTATGGACCTGTCAAAAAACTTACCACCACATCACCCCTGTCCCTGTGCTGGATAACTGTAAGAGGCACGTTGTTCCTTAAACTAAAAGAATCCAGTAATTTCCATTTAGTTCCCACTGTCATGGGATAAAGTGACATTTCCTTCTTCATTTTCTCTTTTTACTATTGATGCTAGAACCAGAGGTATTTACTTATTTGAAAACATTGTTAGACCAGAGATAGGCCTGGGACCCAAGCACTACTGAATATTGTGCTGAAGGTCAGAAGCCTTACAATCTTATTTGGGTGTACCACATGCAGTACATTGAAGAACACAGGGCTGATAATTGCAATAATGCCTTGAACAAACCATCTCATTGTGATGTGATGGGGGAGTGAAAGTAGTTAAAAATGAGGGAAATGCCAATAAATGTCAAATGCAAAAGAGGGAAAGTTGGCAGCACCACACTAGAAGGCAGGAATGACACAAAATTAATAAGGAAAGGAAAAGGACAACTGAAGAAATCAATGGTCAATAAAACTAAGGACAATAAAATGAAGTTTATAAACTGTGTTGTAACAGAGAGTATCTAACCAACAGCTACTGGTCCATTACACTATGGAAATGATAACATTGTCAATAATACTGTAAGAAAGAACCATGTTCAATAAACACTTCTGTGATCAGTTCTGTGTTTCAGCTAATGCCAGTGATGAATGATCAATGATGATTAAATAATGCATTTTCCAGTAATAATCAATTAATAAAGATGTTTAACACCGTCACTTACAATCATCATCTTTAATTAGCAATACAGACAATTAATATCAAAAAGCCTCTGGCTGAAGACTTCTTATGACCTTTTCCAGTCGGTCTTAAACATTCACTAAATTCCAGGCTCCAGTAAAGTACTCTTGTCATGGTATTTAAAATATTTAAGCAAAATTAAATTAATTGGTTGTCAGTTTCAAAGCAAGAAACCAAAATATTAAAAAAAAGAAGAAATCTGCAATTTAGCTAACAAAGAATTAATAGAAAGTATTTTGAGCAAGCTCTAAGCAGAAGTTCAAGAAGAACAAACACTTTTGCTTTGTGTTGCATAGGATTACAGAGTTATTTAATACAGATCATAGCTCTGACTAAACCAGATTTCTCCTACCCCATTTGGCATGGCCTTCCACAGCATTTTGGAAGAGAAAACGGAACAGTCCAAATTTACTGAAACAGCCATTAAACATATGTGAAAGAGATGGAACCACTGACTGGAGAAACTCTTGGGCCAACCCAGCCAAGACAAACACTGCCCTGCCTGGACAGGTCACATTCTCCCATTCTTACCACCTCCACACCCAGCACTGCCCACACAGACAACAAAAGCTGGGGATCACATTAAAGGGAATAATTTGATATCCAGATCAATGCAGTCAAAATACAGCAGGGCCAAGAAAACATTCTCTGAGCAACACTGAATTTATGGACAGGGGCACTGGCAAACTAAGAACAGAGGCTTTGCTGTAGGACTTTGTGGATCAATGTACAAATTGTTATACTCATTGTTCAGTAGAACAATTACGAAAATCCATTTGCCGGTAAATGTGCCTTGTCTTGTAAATCATTGGGTCATTAACCTTAACAATGTCAGTGTGTTGTCACTATCCAATTCAATTAAATTACTGACCAAGGTAATACCTAAAAGCACATTTCAGACAAAGGGATCTACTATTATATCATTATCTGTGATGACACTTAGCAGTATCTTAATTTTGTGCCTGGAAATATGAATATATCCTAAAACTGAGATTATACTCTAAAAGCCAGGTGAAGAGATGCACAAACATCCTGAACAGAAAAAATGGGTATGGAAAGGTTAGGAAAAGAGGAAAAGGGGAAGAGAGTGGGAGAAAATGGAAAATTGCACCAGTCACCTCTATGGTGTCATGTATGCATTGTTATTTGCCATATTTCAATGTTCCATGAGGTCAGAAGACAGGGACACAGGCTCTTCTCCTGCCCATCAATTATTAAATCTGGCAATATGCCTTAGCAAATGTCCAGTGATGCAGTTTCTAAAAAGGGGCACTCTCTCCACCATGCCAGAGTGAGTAATACAGCAGCACATGGGAAGGGTGAACAAAGAAAGTCTCCCATGACCTTCCCGGGCCAGCAGTGAAGCACAAGCCCAGCACAGTCTGTTTGACTTGGAGGGGAAAAAGCAGTCACTCATTTCCAGTTTCACTCGAAAAAACAAGTGTGTGTGCAATTCATGAGGGCTGGTGAGCTGCTTTCATCACACTAAAGAGTCTCATTTAGATGTCTGAATGTGCTTCCATGCAGATATTTTCATATTTCAGGCAGATTCTCAGCCCACACTTCAGGGCAGTATTTTTTTTTTTTTTAAATCTCTCTTTGTTTCTCTCCAGTTTCCTCCTTGCCTGTAAAAACCACAAGCTTTATGATGGAAGGCACAAGCAGGCAGGTTCAGTGAGGTCACTTATTGCTATTGTTTATATGCCTCTTGCTTTTCCATAGCCTGAGACCTCACTGTGTGAGGTGCTGCAGAAAGCACAAGAAGAAAGAATGGCCTGTGCCATCAGAGAGATGCCAGAGGGCTGTGGACAGATGGCTGGAGAGTATGTGGAAGCCCCAAGACCATTTTTACCAGTACATCAGGCAATAAACAGCCTTGCTCCTGACAGTCTTTTTGTAAACCAGAGGGCAAACAAGTTTACCTTACTCTGGGGTTTCTGGTCAAGGCACTGAGTTGGAGAGCTCAGTCCCCTTTTTTGAAACTTAGCAGTCCTGTAGAGTGCCCTTGTCAGAGTCTGGCTGGGGTACATCTGCCAAGGAGGAATGACTTACTTTGAACATGTTATTTCTAGATATCCCAGATTCTGGAGGGCCTCCTAAGGGATGTCCTTGTGAAGCAACAGCCCAGTGTCACCACATTAAACTCAACAAGCTCAGCCAGGAGCAGCAGCCACTGGCTTTAGAAGAACTGCTGATTCTGAGGCATTGAGGAAAACTGTGCTCCTCTCTCAGAAGTTCTGAGCTAGGTCATGTTTTTTTCCCCTTTTGGAAGAATTCACAATTTCAGGCTGAATCAAGAGCTTTATGCACCTCGGATGCACAGGGAGCCCTCAGTGCTGTATGGCACACAATGCCACGTGTGTTCCTCACATTTTACAGAAAAGGGTATCACAGCCCTCAGAGGTGGAGGGAGGAACACAGTGAAATAAAGCAGAAAATAAAAACAACTTCATGCTTTATATAAGGGAAAATTTTGACCAAATAAATTCATTTTACTTTACATTTTACTCAGTACAAGTTTTATCTTGAATGGAAAAATGAAAATGATTCTATCAAATGTTTTCTGAAAAGTTACTTGGTCTACAAAGAAAGAAAATAGAACAGAGTGGAAATGAACTGAACTAAATCACCTGCAAAACTTCTCTTTTTATGGGAGACACAATGACAGGAATGGGCTTTAAGGATAACAGCATACACAAAAGGTAGAGAGCTGCTTTGTTAATGGAATTACACTGTGGATCCCAAGCCAAATGGATGCAATTTTATGTGAACTGCACACACAAAAAATTCCCTCAATAAACATATGGAACATGAGGCTTCTTTTCTCCTTACTTTAACTAGGCAGCAGGGAAACATTATGACCAAAGAGTAGACATCAGTGCTAGAAAACTTATAGGGCTGCTTAAAAGGGAGTTCAAAATAAAATACAAGGCAGACAAAATAATTGCTTGAGCACCATAAGAGATTATTGTTTTCCTTATAGGTTTTTCTATTCTTTCAGGGTGTACAAACCAGGCACACATAGACATTTTTGAAATTGTATTTTTCTTTGAACAGCAGAAGTATCTCCTAGATGTATGAAGAGAATAATGCAACTTATATAGTCTGTTATGTGATCTTGAGGGCTTTGAGGAGGAAAATATATTTATAACACAGGAACATCTGAATAAACAGACACAAAGCAAGGCTTAAATAATGCTTTGTACTATCTAGTGATTTCTCTCAGGTAACGTACAATTAATTAGAAACCACTGACACTAGAAACATTGGACCTGTATTACTTTCCTTGCTTTGGAATCTGGATTTGGCAGCACACTTAAGAGCTGTTCAGAAAGGTCCTGTTGATAAACTATTAGAGTGAAATCCACATCCCATTTGCAGTTAACTATCCTCATCAGATCATCTTTTAGTAGTCCCAGCTCACATCCCTGCTGGCAGTGACTATTTGTTTTTAATAGAGCATCTCTTTTTAAAACTTACCTGACTCTAAGATGCTCATTATGTTTGAAATTATAGGAAACAAGGACAACAGTTCTGGACCCAAAAAACACTGGCTGTCACTGCCCTCCAGTTCCCCAGTGCCAGGTCTTGTAAGGATGATTGCAGTGCAATCTTTAAAACTGGTGTCTTCATCCCTCAAGCCTTGCAAGGAAGGATCTCAACAACACCCTAAAGCTTGCTAAGAGACAATAACTCATTCAAAGACAACTGCAGCAGCTTCAAGGGACAGATTTTCCTCACAAAAGTTACACAGATACTCCAAGTACTTTATTGCTGTTTGGGAAGAAAAAAATCCTCTTAGCTGCTGCAGTTTCCAAACCCTGCTTTTAGAATTCTCTACAGAATCAATATTTTACTGCAAAACTCTTTGCTCTTTCCCAGCTCTGAGCCACAATTTCAAATTATAGTATCTCAGAGGTCTGCCTGAAATGGCCTTGGGTTTGTTCCCTCCAGTCTGAAGGCAAATGTCTTAAAATGTGCAAGACTTCCCAGTAGGGAATGTGAAGGGTGGTACAAGTATGTAAAATCCAATGCCCACAACCTGATAAACAATCCAGACATGTAACAACATCGTGATCCCGAAGAACAAACCTCATGGTTCTATGATTCCTGTTTTCAAATCCTTTCAATTATTTAGAAGGCATTCTGGCTTACCAAGTGCTAATGCTTAGGGCCAACCAATTGGAAGTTATTGATTATTGCTGAAATCTCCGGGCTGCCAGTAGCTCTGACACACGTGTGCCACAGAGCACGGTGTGAATAGCAACACACAAAATCTGCTGTGCTGATTCACAGAGCCTTAATTGCAACAGACCACACAGACCCACATACTTCATCATCCTGATAAGTCCTTATCGCATGAATCATCTTATGGATTATCTTTCACTGCTTGTTCTGGTCTTTGTTTCCTACAGAGGCACAGCCACACTCTGTCACTCACTCACCAGCAGATTCCACATCCCATTCCCCACCTTTCCTGAGGGTTTGCAGGGTGGTCAGTGCTGAAATCACTTCACTTACACCCATCTCACTTTGCCTGTCATACCTGACAAACCTGTGCCACACCTTTAGGAAACTGGAATTCTCCAAAAACTCCAAAACAAGACAGGCTTTCCTCTGTTCCATACTCCTGCTTCAGGAGCACAGGGAAAATAGAATTTTTAGTACACCTCAGCTTCTAAAAAAGCTGTATAAGAAGTTCATACTTCACTGAGCCACAGCTAGGCAAGTCTGCTAAATTTTTAATCATGGATAACCAGAAAAACACCCTGAAAACAATATAGGAAATCCTAACACAACCTTCAAACATCAGTGCCTGGATAAGTTGATTTGCTACAGTGAGGGAAGCCTTGAGGTTACTGAAATGCATTATCTTAGCTCAACCACAATTTCAGGGTGTTTCTCCAGGTCTTCTCTTACCAGAAAAATAGCTTCTTCTCAGCAACATTTTTTTACTACATAAAGGTGAGCAGCAAATACTCCAAAATCCTATGTAAGGCATAAGCACAATGCAATCTCTGTGTCCAATTGTTGCAAAATAAATAATTTTCTCACCGTTTCAATGAAAATTTATTCAAATTGAATAAAGATATTGTACAAAAGATGTAATGCAAGCATACACAAGCAATTAGGAATGTTGCTCCATTTCCTAAATACATTGTAATTAAACAAATGTCAGCAGTTCAGCCTTATGCAGAGATGATTTGACAGTACTTGAGAATCTCAATTGTATAGTTCAAGACAGTTCTGGGACCTTGTTATTGTTTGCAGTCATTTTTTTTCTTATGCATTTTGCACTAAAAACCTCTCAGCCAAGTTATATTCATCTTTAATAAACATCAGCTCTAACTAGGCATGGATGCATCATTACTAAACCCTTGGTCACCATCACAAGTGGAAAAGGTAAGGTAATCCTGTTGACCACTTTACAGATTTAGAAACTCAGAAAGACCCCATCATTCTGTAGACATTGAAATCAAGATTCAATCCTTCAGTGTCAGAGCCAGTGTCAGCTGCCTCTCAGGCAGCTCTGTTCCCAAGGGATAACAGACTTTGTTCAAATACCTTAAATTCTTTAGCTACCTGAAGCTGGCAGGAACTCCAGCCAAAAGCCACATTCCAGTGCTGGGAGCCATCAAGAGAGAAATTACCACAGCATTTTTCCTCAGTGTGACTCTCAAGTACACAGGAGGACCAGGTCTGTGTGAATGTTAATGCCAGGCTGCCCCCAGACCCCTCAGCAGAACTGCTGAAGAGCACAGTCAAACACCATTGCCAGTGGAGCACAGCAACCAGGATGGGCACAGCTGCTGCCTGGGAAACTCAGACTCTGGAGAGCAGAAGGGTGAATGGGGAAAAGTCCAGAAAGCTCTACTCACATGCTGAGCTTTGCAGGCAGGACCTTCTCCTCTTCCTTTCTCCTGTTCAGAAATCCCTACCCATGAACTGGAGGCAGAAAGATGAGAAAGAAGAGACTGTCAGCTCCATTCCTAGTTGCTAATTACAGGAGAATGCAAGTGATCTCTAGATATGCCTCACAGAAAAGAACATGCCCAAAGCCCTGTGTTTCCTTTATATCACAGTATTATGAAATCTTTAACAATGATGAGACATCCAGCAGAGAAAGAAGTTAGTATATAACAGCATCCACTTCTGTCCAGGAACAAAAGAGTTAAATCATTCCAAGCACCTGGCAACATTTCTTTCTGAGCAAGGCTGAACATAACTATTTCAGATTCTGGATACAGAGGTAGCAGCAGTGCTCTGAGTGCTGCTCTATGGTGCCCATCATATTTGTCTCCTCCTGTGCTCAACTTGCTTGTGCTGACAAATGAACAGTTAGAAGCTCTTTGTTATATAAATGTCAGCAGAGGCAAACAGAGTGGAAATTTGGTGGTCAAGTGTAGGTGGCCAAATACCCATAAAAAAAGATTAGGTAGCTGATAGGGAATGGTATTTACCAGCTGCATGAGGTGTCAGGAGTTGTGGAGAGACATTGTTTTCACAAAATAAGGCTTGAAATAGGTTACTTTTGTTTCTCCCAGGCTTTTGTGCTCTCTGGAAAGGAACCCACTGATCTCCACAAGGTAGAGATGATCCTTGAAAATACTTGAATGCGTGGCTGAACCCCTGGAACCTCTTCCACAGTGTTGCTGCATGGTGCCTTTGTGCTGAAATTGAAATCGGCTTTCCCACAAGAAGTGAAATCAGCCACCACTGCCTCAAACATCTTACCAAGCTCCTCAGTTTCTCTGAAGGAGATTTATCAAGTATTTGTAATTATAAGTCACCTGTGCTGCCACTCGCTTCAGAGGACAGTGGAGTCAAACGCCTGCTCTCAATGTCACAAGTTTCCAATGAATTGCAAGAAACTTCAAGCACTTTCTGTGCAGACCTTCAGGCAGGATAAATTACAACTGTTCTCTCCAGTCAGTGGAGCTGTGCTGATTTACATCATGGGAAGATCTGCTCCCTTGTGTGGGACAAGTTTAAAGGGGGAAATAGATTGTGTCTTGCTTGTTCCTTATCTTTGTCTCGAGTCTTCAGTTAAAAATACATCCCTTGATTATATCAAGATGAATTTTTAATTTGTTTGTCATTCTTTGGTCCTGCCTGTCCTCTGCCATGGGTGTGGAAGGATGGCAGGCCCAGCTGCAGCACTGCTGCAGTGAGGGAGCAGGTAGGAAGCTGCTGAGTGCTTCTGTTTATTGAGGCTTTGCTAAATACTCATTTTTCAGTATAACAGGGCACATCCTCACCTGTCTGTGACTCAGACCCAGAGCCAGGATAGCCTGGTGGGACAGCATCTCTTGATCAATGGGTCACATTTCTTCTTTACCTGACATTTAATTCCTTACTATGACTCATGACTGCTTGAAATCCAATATAAAAAGAAAGAATGTGCATAAACAAGAGCTCTAATAGGAACCTCAGTAACATCAGGCACCAACTCCTCACCATGAGGAGAGCTGGTAACTAATTAAAAGCGTGAATGAACAGACGTGAGAGATAAACAAAGTTCCTATTTGGCTGCAGTGGGATGTAAAAACTCTGCTGAGCTGCCACTGACAAAGCTGAAGGTCTGGTCCTACAGCAAGCCCTAATTCCATGATGAACATATTTTAGCTGCTCTTTGTCACTGTTTTTATTTCAGTGATTCTTAAAGATCATTGAAGTGTGACTCCTACATTCAAGTGGCTGGTTTGGCAGCAGAGGACAGAGCACAGATTTTGGTGCATGCCTTATGAGCTTGGGCATCAACACTGCATGGCAGAAACCTGATCTGCTGCAGCTTCACCACTTATTATAATTAGCAATCTGTGCCCTGTCTATACATACTAAAGAATCACATTTCACAGCAAAATGCAAACTTAACCCATTTTAGTGTCTACCCAGGGATTTTGTACCAATTTTAATTAAATCATTCTCCAGAACAATTTGACTACTTTCCTTGTGTAGGAATAACCCAGAAGCAAATGGATTATAAAATTTCTCACTCTCATTTATAATCGATTTAATGTTAACATTTGTTCTTCAAGTCTTAACTTCTGGAGTCTTGTTATTGTCTAGGAAATTCAACTAATATATTTCTTCTAATCCTGTGTTTCAAAGGATGACATGAAAAGATAACCTTGTGTCCCAAAACTACTTAAAAATTTGCATGCAAATTATCCAATATGCATTGTTCTTCCTTTTAAATAGCAGTTATTTATATCCCATACTGTGCAGGAGCTGTACTCCAGATCTTTGAACCCGTGAGTAAACAGAATTAAACTAGAATAAAAATACTTCAGAGACACTTAACTGAGACAGCTGATTGAGCTGTTAGCTCTACAACCTTCAAAACATCTGAGAAGATTCAGGGACCCCAAGAAGTGCTCCTGATCTCGACCATACTGGAACACCCCTTGGTGGTGTCTCTCTCTCCTGAGTCTCCTTGAAAAGCCCAAGGGTGCCCTGTGAAAGGCTGGCCACTGAGCAGGACAAATCCAGCCTCTGTGCATGCACAGGAGGGATCCTGCTCTGCTCCCTCTGCCAAAGGGGAGCCAGGGCAGGGACTGCAGTGCCCACAGCCCCAGCAGCCCTCCCAGGAAGGCTGAAGTCCTTCCCTAAAATATGATGAAGAAAGACTGTTCTGGGAAGATCTGTGTTGCAATCACAGCTGCAAGTGCAGTTTCTCTGCAGCCCCAGAGACACCAGGACTTTTAGCCTGTAAAAGATTCCTGCCTGCCTGTGTTCTCCTGCAGTTCCTCCTCCTCCTGGCAGTCTGGCTCTCACCCCCATGACACCAATTCTGGTACTGAATGGAGGGACAATCATCCTGCCAGACAGTGGTGAATCATCTGCCATCCCACTCCAAAACTGCCAGCACAAAGGAGTTAACAAAATCTGTTTGAGCTGAGAGTATTTATGCTTCAGCAGTTCCATTAATAGGTATTAAATAACACTCCTTTAAGCTACAATGCTGCTTCATAGGGTTTCAGCCTCATCTTTATGGATGCCTTGTCATAATTTCTAGAATTATAGAATTTCCAGCCACACACCTACACATATCTGCAAAGTTACAAAATAGTCAAAGATTATTTTTTCTGCCCACAACTAGCAGAAATGACTTTTCATTAATCAAGATCAGATGAGATGAAATTAAATCAATTCTTCTCCTTAAAGTTTGAGATCACAAAGAGAGAGAGCAAACTCTTCTCAACCCTCAGCTCAGGAGCTATAGTGAAACTCCAGCTCTGGGTACATTATCCCTGGGTGGAATTGCCACACCATGGGAGCACTTACTAGCTCTGCTGCCTGTTCCTCTCCACACACACACAAATGCTGCCTCAATTTCTGTTGACTAGACACTATAGGGACCCTCCTCTCTTTATGTTCTTGGCTTATACCCAAAAATTCAACCACAGCCTAACCTGTATGTTCTTTCTTTTACTTTGTACATCATACACTCCCATAAGGCATCATCTCCAAAAAGGACCTTCCAGGAGATTCAATTCCCCATTCCTTCCGGCAATTCCAAATAGACTCAGAGGAGGTAGTGAGGCAATCTCCTACACATGGCAAATTGTTTTGGAGAGTAATAAGATATCAGGTATGTAATTATGCCTGAGAAGGAGAGAAGTACATGGGCTTCATCGTAACAATGTAAAATTCAGATTGCAACTGACTCCAGGACTCCCACTGGCCCAGAATCTGAGATCAAATATCACATGCATCACTTCCAGCATTTGTATGTGTGAATGCATCCATTGCATAGCAGGAGACTGGAGAAAAAGCAGGAGTCTGCTACTCTTCATGCTGAAATCCATGGGTGTTTTGGTTAAAACCTCTCTGAGGATCCCCGAGCACTGTGAGATGCTCTTTGCATTCACAGACAGGACTCTCCAGGACACAGCAAGCCTTGCTGAGCCCCTGTCCTCATACCCATTTATTTCCACATGACATTGGTGGGAGGCTTTTCCTACTGACAGAGCCTATTCTGCCCAGCCCAAAAGCATCCAGAGCAGTTCTCAGAACCTTCCGCTTGATAAACGGGAAACTTAAAAAAACATGGGGGAGGCACATCAAAGTGCAATAAAATGAGATGACATCCTCTGCTCTGCAGAGGCCCAGACAGATTTCTGACTACACTGTAGCAGCAAACCAGCATGATAAAAGAGCTAAAGCAAGAGGTTATGATATGCTTGAATCACTCCAGAGAAAGCAAGTGCTGTGTGTAACTAGGGAGATAAATAATCAGGCAGACAGTGTAGCACTGCCCCCTCACTCACTTAAATCAAAGCAGGTTCTTTTGCCACCTCTCCACCCACTTGGAACTTGGCATCAGTGGAGTTTAAAAGTTGTCATTGGCAGGAGCAAATAGAGAAGTGCAATTCTGGAACTGAGATATAAACCCAGAGGCAGCAGCAATGCCTCTTGAGCAGTGCTAGCAGGGCTCCCCCAGGCCAGCTCCCCTCCATGGCAGCACCACAGGCAAAGCCACCCAAAGCTTGAAAATATTCACTGCCCTCACAAAGAGCTTGGGCTTGGGAATCAGCAAAGCTGGACTGCCATACTCAGGATATATCCTAGCCAGCACATACAAGCCAAAATACAGCAGCAAACTACACTCAGGCATGCTTGGCACTTGCTTTTTTCCAAGATCCCAGTGGCATGATGTCTGATTAGCTGGCAGAATCTGGCCTGTGACTGACTGATGTTGCTACTCAGCAGCTAGGATTTGACCCTCAGCAGGATTTACATTCTGCCTGAAGAACCATGCATTGAAATCAGAGGGCCATGGGAGTATGTCCAAGGTCAGGTTTTACTGTAATACCCTCCACCTCAAAAGCAGCTGCATGTTTCTGACAATTATTTGAGAAGGTAATTGAACTCAGCTGTTTCAAATGTGATTTCCATACAATGTGCACTGTACTTTGATCCTGAGTTGGGAAAAGGAATAAATAATCCTGTTTTAACCTTGACTTGACATGGCACTTGCTAGGCAAACACCCTGCCTGCAGATCTCACAGCCCAAGGAGGAAAGAATGTGACATTCTAGCATGGGGGAAGAGCTACTATTTGATATTTCTGCCCTTTAGTTCATGGTGTCAAAAAGACATCTAAGCTCACAAAACAGGTAAAAAACTGAAAAAAAAAAATCTGTTTTGGCCCCCCACTACATTCTTGAAAAGGGAAACTAAAACTACACATCTCACAAGGAGCAGGTACTAGATAGTGAAAGGAGAATCTTCCATTCTCTTGCATTATCTTGGTAGTAGGTGAAGCCAGAGTATTTTTTGTGTCTCAAATTAACAATTTTTTCCCTAATGTAAGAAAAATAAAATCAAGTTTCCAAAATGCACCTTCCACATTGCAAGCAAGGCTGAGGAGGACCAGCTGTGAGAGAGAGTCACAGGTTTTCTTCACAGGCTGTTGCATGATCACAGCAAGAATATCAAGGAACAGGAAAGAATTTTCATGCAGACAGGACTCCAGGGAGCAGCCTGCCTGTGTGACTGTACCCACAGGGCTCTCCCCAACAGAGGGGCATGAGATTCAGCAAGTTTATTCTTGCAGCACTCCAAGGACTTAGAGGAATGACTAATTCTCCAGCTGGGAGCAAAGACAGAGGGAGTCCCAAAAAGATTTTGGTGGATCAGAGAGCTGACCCCAGCTCTGAGTTAGCTTAGCTATCCAAGCATCCTGGAGGAAATCTGGTAAGAGAGAGAAGAGAGTACCCTGAAAAATTTTTGTATACACACCAATCCAGCCTCTTGGACCAAGAGGTAATTTCAAACCTTAATTACAGTGCAGAAGCACACACCTCTCTGCATGTAAAAAGTGATGCCCTGCCTAAGAAGATCTAACTTTTGGGGTGCAGAGTACAACTCCAGGCTTCCCTTCTGTGAAACGTGAGGGCATTCCAGAATGCACCAAGGTTTGGAAAGAAACATAGAAACAGGCAAAGAAATACAACAAATGGATGGAAAAAAAGCAACATTATCATTCCAAAAGTGCCTGAGAGCACCAGCAACAAACTAGGGGCATAGCTTCCCTATAAATATATATCAAAGGAAAACATAAATGGTTTCAGAAAATGGGGTAAGGTACCAGTCAGGCTCAGCAGCATGGAAAATACTGACAGAAGGCACAGAGGCAGTGATGGGACAGTAACTCCCTGATATTTGCATGAAGTTGTATTTAAACATCCAACAAGCTTTGATCTGCTGCTCTTGCAAAGAAGCTGTTCTTAGGAGTCCTTCTGATCTAATCCCTGTAAGCTGCTCTGTTTACCCTCCTGACACCTCTGTACAAAAAATGCATCAAAAACAGCCGTGCACACTTGGGTGCAGGTATGGGTATACATGCACAAGGACATGCATAGGGCACATGAGAGAAAAAAAAAAACCTGTACACACCTTTTATCTTTGCAACCAGACCACTAACACAGGACAGAAACCAAATGCCCTTTTCATCCTCCACTGTGCCTGAGTTCAGCAGAACCATTGCAGAATTAAATACTGCTCATGGTGACGGAGAATAGAAAACTCCATCTCCAAATTTGTAACGATCCACTCAGAATACACCAAGGGATTCAGTGAGTCTCTACATATGCTTCCTCTCAGCATGCAGGTGTAAGATTTAAAAATCCATATTTTTCTCCAATAAACTTAAAAACAGCTATAATACCAAGTACCAAAAGCACCATCTGTGCTTCACATATAGTGATGATGTTTTTTTCAGAGTTGGTGCTGTTTCTTAGTATAGCTTGATCTTATTTTGTCAACCGCATCATGAAAAGTGCAAAGAACCCCTGTGGATCCAAATGTCTCTGAACAAGCTGCTTTAACAAGAGCATACAACATATTTCTGCTTCTTTAAGGCAGCTATATTGTTGACTCGCATACTGAGTAACATTTAAATGTGTAGAAATGTTCAACCTGGACACCAAAGTGCCCCATACACCTTGGCAGTGACTGACTGGAGGTTGCTGTGGCCAGCACAAGACAAGGATTTTTTGATGAAGAAAATAGGCTGAAAAATGTGAGTGCTTACAAAGATTTATTTTCCTTGCTGTGCAGGCAGCACCTCCTCACTGTCCATCTCCCCTTAACTACACATCCACCACTTACACCCCTCCAAGAAAGTTCAGCCCAGGCAATGCCCTCTTGTACACCTACCAAGTGCCAAAGCTTTTCTGAAGTCCACTGAGGACCTTGCTGTCCAAACATGTCTGCAGTAGCCAGCAGTCAGAGGCCTCAGTGATGGACACATATCAAACTCAAAGACAGAGCCCGGGCAGGGTAAGTTTGACAAACTCCTGTCTGGTCTTCCCCTCCTTCTCTTTTCCTCAGCTGTAAACTGTAACTTAAGCCTGGATCTGCTGCATCTCATCAGAGCTGTGTTCATGCTATTTCCATTAACCTGCTCTGTTTAGGGTGATGTCAGCACCCACCATCCTTCTCAGAGGTACTGCAGGGATTTCTCACCACATTTAAATGTGGATGTGGGTGTCTACTTTAAACATAGAGTCACCAATTTGACTTTTGGTATTTTACTTGACTCAGAATCATAGAATCAATAAGGTTGGAAAAGAGCTCCAAGATCATTAAGTCCAACCTTTGATAAAACACTATCAAGCCAACTAATTCAGAGCACAAAGTGTTATGTGCAGATCCTACTGCATGCACTCTGTGCCTTGGTATAGCACCTGTCCTTGTTCCTTCTCCAAGGCCTTTTTTCTCTCCGTTTCTTTAATTCCTTCTTTTGTGTCTTGTAATGTCCATAGACAGAAACATTACTAAATGTTTCTTTACAGAAGTCTTCAGCATGGTACTGAAGCAGCATTTAACCGAAAAGTTGCCCCATTTATTCCTGGAAAGAAATATCAACTTTGAGCTATTTTCCTCAGTGATGTCAGATTGGTTTCCCTTGTCATCCTTTGGTTAGCTTATTTTTCCTCCTCACTTTTGTCTTTCCAGTGGAGCACAGCTTTGTGTCTGCCACTTTCCCTCCAGCAGAAATGTACCTCAGCAAGGCCAGTGCCCTGCTTTATGGCACCACCTCCTCCTCCAGCACCAATAGCATTTTGGGTGAGGATGAACCAGATGGCTGCCACCACATAATCAGGTAACACACCCAGGGTAACACACTCTTAGGAGTATATCCTGACTGGCCTTCTCACTGTGCCTTCCTACTGAGCTCAGCATGTTCAGTGAGTAAAAAATCACAGCATTTCATCTACCATCTAATACCATACATGTCTTTTGAAAGTTCAGATGCATTCATTTTGACCCAAATCGTTTTGTCCAAGCTCCCTTGTGCTGTGCTGCACCCTGAACACTCCAGATGGATTCTCCTCCAAGCAAGCAATGCCATACGAAGCAAGGATATGATGACAGATATCAAACTGCATTCTCTGCTGGTGTTAATCAGCATAGTTTTACCCATAGTTTTGCCAGTTTATAACACAAAATACGTCCCTGCATTTCTTTTCAGCCTGTCACTTTTTAATCAGTTGGAATGACAGTTATCCTATTCAGATTTGCTGGAGCTCATAGCCACTACTCAGAACCATTGCTTGAATGCTGATTTTTTTATGCCGTTCTTTGCAGTATATCTAATTCTTTCATAATTCTTTGCAAACATTAAAAAAAGAGAGAGAATATAAATTATTTACTAGTGAAGCATATTAACATTTAAAACCAATGACCAATTAGAGATTTGAAAACATCTGAATAGGCCTACTATTGAAAATGCCATCTGGTCTCCTGATTATTCCTTCCATGTACTTCTTCATGAAAACAACAAAAAAGATGATTTGGACCAAAAAAAAAAAAATTCTTGAATAAAAAAAAAAAACAAAACCTTTTACTGTACTTAGCTGCTGTCAGCATCGGGCAGGGCAAACAATCAGCCTCCAAAGAAAAAATGCTCAGAGATTACTGACAAAGACTTTGCTTCCACTACTTTCTTTCTGTACCGTTTTCAACCAACACCTCTTGACTTACAGAGAAAAGCAGCAAGCATACCTAAAGCTGTACTCTAAATTCACCCCCATTATCTTTGTGTTGACACTTCCTCCTAGAAGATATATGCTGAGCTCCAGGTAGATCATTTGTAACCTTTATAATGATGATGGCAACAAATATAGCACAGTGCCCTCCAACTGACACGGAATGGATACTCAATGCTTCACTATTCTGCAATGAATAAATTGCTTGTCAATATACGTGCAGTAGCGGCTTTTCCCCCAATTTAATGATCACACAGCCATGACACAGCAGATATCCATGTATTAGAATGATCAGGAAAGTCTGATTGAAAGATTTGGAGAATGAATTTCAAGCCAAAGTTGCTACTGCCCTGGAAAGCAGCAGCATGAATTGATTTCTGGGTTGGAGTGATGCTGCACAGCAGTTTCACCTTGCATAGGGTCACCTTCATTAAAATCCAGTTCCTTTGTCAGAACAATAAAAGCCCTTTCCTGTGAAGCATGTTGTCATGGATAGCGAGGTGCAATACCTGTGTCTGTCCATAAATTGGGCATTTGTCCTGGCAGCTGGGTGAGTGAACACCTAACTGTACATGGTCAATATATTGAGAGCAGAGATGTACTGAGTTACCCAAAGGCCATGCTGTAGCAGATAGGTTTATGTAAAAACTGTGAGCCATTTCCCTTCTTCTATACAAGTTTTCTACAGGAAAACAATCTGTATAGGTCTGTATAGGCAGACAGACACTTCCTGCAGTGGGAGCATCTGTATCATGGGAGCAGGATTCTTTTATGGACACTGGGAAATACAGAATCTCTCTGGAAAAGTGAACATGACCTACATCCACATCCCCACTGGACCCCAGGACAGCCCTCACTCAGATGCTGAGCTCCCTTCAATGAGACTGCTGCTGTCTCAGCCATGCTGCATTTCAGAACATTCAGCAAGATTTCTTTCAGAAAGAAGTAGAGGTTTTGACATTAAAATTCTCAGTGATGGTTCCTCCCTCTTTAATGAATTTGTCTTTATTTTTTTCAGGTATCCAATCACAACTCTGTTTTTTTGGTTTGGGTCTTTTTTTTTTCCCCCAGGTGATCTGAGAACACTCAATCTTTGCAGACAATTAAACACCTCCAGATTTCAGATATCTATTTGCAGTTTTACTGCAAAGTATAAAAAAATATATTTTCAAAACATTTTAAAAATAGAAATTTCCATAAGAAAAACTAGACATCACTAATGAGTTCTATTTCCCAGCATGTACAGATCCATCTAGCACAGAAGCAAATTGCTCATGACCCTCCAGCAACACCTTCATCATCAGGGGACTGCTTAATCCCAGTCTGCTTCTAACTAGAATTAACAAAACAGAGAGGAAAGTGGCCCTTTATTGATGTTAACAATCTTCATTATGAATTTACAGTATGACTCCTTTAAAAATTCAGAGAAAGCATTTTAGCATTTTAGTTCAAGCACTGAAGTAAAAAAATTACACTGCAATGGATTGATAATTATAAATTATGTAAATAATATATTATATATATATATANATATATAATATATATATTTAATCCCTGCACAAAAGGCACAATTGTTTAAATTTAGGAATAGAAAATATTTGTGATGAAAGTTAACAACAGAATTATCCTGCCCCATTAATCTTGTCAGCTGTCAAAGAGGAGGAAGTTCTTTAAAATTGAAGGGTTTTTTCTTCATTTTGCTAAACTTTAGGCATTTTTAATGTCTTCCAGCTCCCCAGATTATGCCTACATACACATGCACACACCACACAATTTAAACATGAGAAGTAGTGCTTGCTTTTACAACTTTCTTTACCTCTTTCTACATTACATTGTTCATTGTGAGACTTTCACCTCTGGGGTTCTCATTTCTTCTTCTTAATTATTTCCAGGCAGGAAAAAGTCAAGCAAGTGAGGATAAGTCATTTTCACCTTTAGTTCTACAGTGGGAGAAAACCCAAGGACTCTAGACGTGCTCTGGAGTATAACAATTAGCATAGCAATTAATTATGGTATCCTCTACCAATGAAAATCTGGTTCAGTGCAACAGCAACACCACGCGACACTGCCTCACATTCTGCAGACATTTATTTCTTCCCAAATTACACATGTAGCCTAGAAATGTCTCACTTTTTTAATTAGCATCATACCAGATGGGATGACTAAGAGCCTGAGTTTAAAATTCATGTGCAAAACTTCTCTTCTGCAGAAGCCTATGATGTCATTTAGTGACACAGGCCCCGTCCCAGTCATGGGACAGCAGTCCTCCCTTCCAGGACACAAATGGTCACTGCAGAAACAACTCCTGTGACCTCCAGGCAATGTTCAGGACCTTCACAGAATCATCATAAAGTAATAGAATGGTTTGGGTTAGAAGGGATTGTTGAAGATCATCCAGTTCCAACACCCTGCCATGGACAGGAATGCCATTCAACAAACTGGGATGCTTAAGGATCTCACATCCAACCTGGCCTTGAACAGTTCCAGGAATGAGGCACCCCCAACCTTCCTGGGCAGCCTCACAACTCTTCCAGTCTCATCACCCTCATAATGATTTCTTCCTAATATCTAATTTAAATCACTAAAGCCGTTACCCCTTGACCTATTACTCCATATCGTTTTTAAAAGTCCCTCTCTGGCTCTCTTGCAGCCCTTTTAGGTATTAGAAGGAGCTATAAGGTCTCTCTGAAGCCTTCTCTTCTCCATGCTAAACACTCCCAACCCTCTCAAACTGTCTCCACAGGAGTGCTCCAGTCCTGTGATCGTCTTCATGGCCCTCACTTTTCAGCAGTGGAGCCTTCACTTGGATTCTGCATTCCATATGCAACCTGAATTCATTGCACAACTTGAAAAGAGAAACTTCTGGGTTCAGACCAACTCCTTTGCACATCCCTGCATCAAACATCACCTCTTCATGCCCCAGGCAGTAGTGCTGATAAAGGCAGATCAAGACAAGGCAGGACAAGCCACTTGCAGCTCTCAGGCCAGGGTGTGAATTGACATGGGAAGTTACAGTCAACCTCCTCTTCCTCCCTCACAGTGTTCCAAGGGGCAGCTCAGCAGCTACCCTGCAGATTTCCCACCTGCCTTAGCTGTGGCAGCCAGTCTTTGAAACTGCTTGGAGCTGCTATTATATTTTTGTGCTTCTTAAAATTACATATTTCCTTTAAATACAGTATTTGATTTAAATATTTGGAGAATGCAAATTTCTTTATTTAAACATGCCTGCAAAAAAAAAAAAAAAACTGACTGCTGTGTTCCCTGGGTAATTCAGGAATTCTCACCAGCCTCCTTTCAGTTAATTACTCTGTGAGACTGCCTGGTGAAAAATGAATCCTGCCTGATTCCCCTCCTGAAAAACATGCAGAAAGTGGCAAGTCAGACTAATTCTTGCTGCAAGAGAGCTGTGCACACAGCAAACACAGCATGTGAAACAAATCAATACTGTAATCACCAATGCAACCTATCAAACCCAACTCCAGGGTCAATCAATACTGTATCTTCCCAGATGACAACTGGGGAACAGAAGCTTTTAATACCTTTCCAAGATAAATCTCTTCCTTTACAATGTGAGACACAATTTTCCAGTATGTTCTGTAGTAAGGGGAGGATTTTCCTAGAAATTAGCCAGATCTTAGATTAAAGCAGCCAAAGCTTTCTGCATTTAGGAGACCTTCCATACACCTCTCCACTCAGAGACCCCATTTATTTTTAGCAGTAACCCTTCCTGTTCCTGTACTACACACCAAGCAATGCAAACCCTCCAATTCTGCCTCTTCAGGAGAGCAGATCATTTCATGACTGAATCATATTTGCCAAATTAAACACTTAATAGCCCAGAAACTCTTCTATACCACCATCCAACTGTGGTTTCAGGGACCAGTTCATGTGAATCCCAGATACCAATGTGTTAATGTTAGCTTTATGTGATCATGGTCTATAGATGCACCTCTTCTGGGAATGAAACCCATCTGTCTCAGCCCTGTGCAATGATTAATAGGTTTTTATCCCATACTACCTCCATGATGCAGTGGGCTATTAGACCCCTCTGACAGAACTGAGACACAGGGAGATTAAGGGTCTAGCCTACATGGATAGGTGCAGGCAGACACGTGCTCCCCTACCTAGGCTGGCTGGATTTGCTCTGCTTGGGCTGCTGTGCTTGGGCCATGCTCAGCAGAGCCCTTTTCCCTGGCACAGCACAGTGCCAATGGCTCCCAGGCAGGAGGAGCTGCCTCATGAGCAGCCAGCCAGGAGCAGAGGGCACAGGTCTGTCCCCACAGCCCTGGGGACAAGTTTGCAGGGACAGGGAGTGACTGAGCACAGCTCTGTCTAGAGCAGCCCTGGGGACACATCTGCAGGGACAGGGAGTGACTGAGAGCACAGCTCTGTCTAGAGCCAGCCCTGGGGACACATCTACAGGGACGTGGATCCTAATCAGGGACATGCCCTGATTGAGGGTACCCAGCCATTAGCAGTGGAGGGGTGAACTAGGCTCCTGAGCAGCCAAGCCACAAGATCATCAGGACTTGGGGGAATGGCCTGAATTTGTGTCAGGGGAGGTTTAGGTTAAATAATAGAAAAAGATTCTTCACCCAGAGTGTGGTTGGGCACTGGAACAGGCTCCTCAGGAAAGTGGTCCCAGCTCCAGGTCTGACAGACACCAAGAAGCATTTGGACAATGCTCTCAAGCACATGGAGGGATCCCTGGGGATGGTCCTGTACAGGGGTAGGAGTTGGACTTGATGATCCTGATGGGTCCCTTCCAACTCAGCATATTCTGTGATTCTGTGACTATCCTTCATCTGACAAGCTACAAATTAGGCACACTAACTGCAAGGCAGTACCTCAGAGAAGAGGAGAAAGAGAGAACCTTTATAGAACCTTTAGAGGGTGCTCCTCCCATCCCAGAGTTGGGAACAGGGCCCAGGAAATCAAGGGGATCGTCCATTGGAGCACAGCAAATTATGCACATGTTTGCAGCAGGGGATCTTCCATTTCACTGCTTTTAATTTTAGCAGAAAAGCCCTTCTGGCAGCTCCAGGAACATATCATAGCTGTGAATGACTGCTATTATTGCCCACTTTAAAAACACTCTAGCAAAAAAATAAACAACAACATATTTCTCTCTATTTAGGATAGCTCAGGCTGAGATTAATTTGGTATACATCCTTAAAATACACCTGCAAATGCCCAGCTATGATTCTGGCACACACTCCACACATCAGAGCTTGTGCCTTGTAGAGGTCTCCCCTTTGGAGAGTCAAGAGGCCCACAAAGAGCATGAACTAATATTGGATACAAACCTGTTTATAACAGCTCTCATTAGAAAAGGAGAAGGGAGCACCCTTGGAAAGAAGCAAATGAATGATTAGTTCTTTGATTAATTGATTTTCAGGCCATTAAGGACCATTTTAGTCCTCTCACTCATTCTCCTATGTGAGAAGTCAGGGGATTTTCCCAGAGATTGCCAGGGCTCTGCTGGAGTTGATGAGATGTCTGTGGGGACAACCATCTGCCCAAGCCCTGCCAGCCTCCAGATCAGAGCCTCAGTCTAGCAAGGGCCAAATTTCACAGCCTGCAAACATTTCATTTTCCATTTGGCATCCTGCTGATTTCATTAGAAGTGTTAACTGAGAAAAGACTGCACGTAGACCCTAAACCAGGATCTGGAACAGACAGCAATTTTTTAAAAAGCATTTCCCTCAGCCTCTTAAATAGCATGTTAAGTGCTGTGGTTCCCTCTGCCCCTGAGACACTGTACCAAAATTCCTTTTCCTTAGGAAGCCTTTCCAAGCCTCTGATGTGCATATTTTATAGAGAGAATCCTAAAATGAAGATGACAGTCTTGTGCATTACTCTATTTCTTAGCATTTTTTCTCTCTTCTTTAACTTTCCACTTCAGCAAGCGAAGTTTAACAGAATCAATTTCTCTATGTGCTCAGTAAAATCTTCAGTGGGAGCCACTGCTCCATAGGCTTCTTTTAGTTATTTATTGCCTGCGTCCTGCATATGTTAAGAGATGTGCTACCAGCTTAGAAAACAATTAATCTTATTACTGTTTGGAACATGCACACTGCAGAAGCAGTAACAGCACCAAGGTTAACTATGCAGAAGGACTCAAATTAAAAAAATTAGTTCCAAGGTGTGGAAATACTTCACCTCATGCACAGCACTGTTGCCAATATTTTGACTTCCCAGAGTTTGTATGTTTACACAAAACATGACATACTTGGTTATACTCACCTGCCAGACAATCAGCTACAAGCAGGAGCTCCAACATCCTCTCCCTGGAGAAGCCTTCCCTGAACTGAGCCCATTCCTGCCACCCATTATTATTCTAACATATCTACAGTTGTTAACAGCAGTATTTTTTCCTAATCTCAGTCATTTTGAATCCAAGTGTCTCTCCCTTCCACTGACCTGTTAACAGAAAAAGTTGTTCTGAATGTGGAGATGAAGACAGGTCTCAGTGTGACAATTTGGATGACATAGGTCTGCCTCAGCTCACCCTGACCAAGCATGTTGGTGCTGCCACAGCTACTGCCTTTCAGAGGACACAAACAAGAATTCAACCCCGGAGCCAGGAGAGGTCCCTAAGCACTTTGCACTCAGGCAGCAGCATTAGCAGCATGCCCTGGTTGAGTTCCACACTGCTGTCAGAGCTCACCACTCACCACACAGGGCACCTGTAAAGGCAGCTTGCTTTGAAAGCTAAAATCCGCAAAGCACAAGAGCCATCAGACTCTGAGCAGGGGATGCTGTTGTACAGCAATGCCCAGGACAAGCTGCCCCAGACTCAGCACAGAGACACCTGTGTGTGTTGCCAGCAGTGTCAGCAACAACATCCCTGCCCTAGGGAAAGACAAACATCAAGTGTTTGGTGGATTGTTAAGCAGAGCTGGCTCTTGCTCCTCTGGTGTATTGTGCTTTCAGGTTTGCAGAGATGATGGGACTGTGACCATTTTTCACTCAGTCTCACTAAATCAATTTATCTGCAGGTTAAATCGATTCATCTCTCTTTGTCATCCTTTCTACATCTAGAAAATGGGGATAGAATCAGTAGCCTTCCTCTTCAGCAAAGCATTTTGGGATCATGGTGAGCATGACATGAGAACTCAAGTTTGTTATACAGTGGCAGTTATATTATGCCACAACTCTAACTCCAAATGAAGGCAGTGGTGCTGTGAAAAATTTCAGAAATCACAATTTTGTACTCAATCAAGACAAAACAATATAACAGATGTGGGAATCCCTTTCCCCTCTTGAGCTCCACAGCACAGGTTCTGCTTGCTGTGGATTCCTGTACCACACAGCAGTAAGTCCTTCCAGCTCCTTTCAGGAGCAACAATCTATCTGGGCAGAGGGACACCTATGGGGGCTCCAGCTCCAGCTGAGGGACCTTGTGATGGCCAGAAAAAAATCAAATGTCTTTGTCAAATTTGCCTGACTTGAAGCCAATTCACATCAAACTTTCCCAGCAGAAACCTCATATTCCCTTTTGACCACTTCCAGTGAGGAACCAGTGTACAGAATATACAGAATACCTTTCATCTGCTCTGGTCCAGGCTGTCACAGCCCCTGTACATAACTGGGCATCCAAACTTCATGAATTTGTCTGCCTTCCTCTGACCTTCAAGTCCAGGACATCTCCTCTTTTTTTTACCCCCTGCTTGTTGGGGTGACAATTGCTCCTGCTAGAATTTTATGGCATGTGGCAGATGATGACACCATTCATTCCTGGTACTTGTCAGGCTGACAGAGCCCTACAGCTGAGTACCAGCACTGCTCTCTGGCAGGTCAGCCACAGCTGGTTCCTCTCTGTCAGATGCTGGTTCTGACAGGGCAAGGCTGTGGCTCCAGACACGCCGAGCCAGCCGAGGCTGACATGCTCCTGTAAATACCTTTGCTCTCAGATAAATTCTGTGAAATTCTGTGAACAAGTTAGCTTCCACCAGTACCTCTATGCCAGGGACAAAAAAACCCCAAAACCCTGAAAACCCATCCACACTCCAAATCCTCTCCTTCTTGCAAGAGAAGTGAGTCATTTCTGTGCAGTCCAACAGGTCTCTGAAGGAGATTCCTGGGCTGTACTCTCCTGGCTAAAAGCACTGCTTTATCTTACGATTGCTGCTCTCACATATGAATTACTTAAAAATTCCTGGGCAGACTAGTACCCTTCTTCCAGACTGCACACCCTTCCTGCTCTGGGCAGAACCACAAGTATTCTCTCTGATATTCTTCACCATCTCTCTCTCTCTCTATTCCCTCAACCTGCCTCCTGCTATTTTGCCCATGTTTGCAAAGAACTTTTGTCCCCAGCCTCAGCTCTCAGTCCCTTGGGATCAGGGAATTCAGCAGCCCTTCAGGTGTCAGGGACAGCAGTGGCACACGTTCTGCCACTCACTCACAGAGCCCAAAAGAGAGCCTGGCCCCCCATAGCTGGAGGGTTCCCCTCTCCCTGCACATGAAGCAGGGGCAAGCAGCTTCTCCTGTGCAGCTCAGGCTCCAGGGGAAATGTTTTCACTGCTAAAACGTAATTCTGTCTAAACATCAGAAGCCAGAAAGCAGTGAAACAGAAATTTAAAAATAATGAAACAGCTTGGTAACACAATTCTCCACCCTGAAGTCCTCCAAAACAGCAATTCACTGCTTGAATTATGGACAGAAGTGATTGCTGAGCAAATCTGACCACTGCTACCAGAAAGGGAAATAGAGCCTCTCTCTAGTTTTACCTTCAGCCCCTGACAGCTCCAAAAAATTCAGGTGAACAAGGGGAAAAAGCAATACAGGAGAGCAAAGGGAAGATCCTCCAGCTAGGAACATCATTGCCCAAATTCTGCCTTGGTTTCGAGCTTCACTTCTGGACATTTGTGATTTTTACTCACTTTAATAATTGCTAATACTTGAAAGTCTCTTGTCAATTCTGTTTATTTATCAGTAAATTCTCTATATAGCTCTTATCCTAAGTGAAAAGATTATTTAAGTAAATGAGAGTTTTTCTATGGGCTTTTAATTCTATTCCCTAATTGCAAATTAGCCAATTTCAGCAAAGTACCACTAGAACATTTACAGGACAGTTTTACTTGAGAATTTCTATTGTGTACATCTCTGCTGTCTTACAGAACATCAGACATGAAATAAGAGTTTCCCACAGTAAGGGATTGCTCTAGAAACACATCATTTTACTTCTACTTTGCCAGGATCAGGACCAAGCCCTACAACAAACCCTACAAATCAGCAGCTGATAAGGCAGCCAACACCATCAACAGATGTGCTTTCACTGCTTGGGAGGCCTGAATTTGGCCAGGAATTTTAACATCCACCAAATGGAGTTGTCTGTCCCTGCTGCTACTCCCTATAAAGCTGATTCTGCACCCACAGTACATCACCTTGTGAAGAATATCTTCCATTTACACCTGGAGTTTTATTAGCTCTGTTACAGGGACTTCTGCCACCCTGCCTGGCACCAAGCTCCCACTGGTGATTTTCTGTGTGGGTTACTACAGATAGAAGAATACTGCCAATACTCAGTGCAATTTTCAAAGCATTATTAAAGCAATATTTTTTATATTATTACCTAAGTCTAACACTGTTTTGAATTTGCAATCTTGGAGTTCATTTTAAAGCACTTAATTATACTTTGAGAAGAAATAGTCTTATAGTACAAGTCATTTTTTCAAGTACACTTGAAGAAAGGATAGTCCATGGCTCAGTAAATACAACAGTCTGAAAAGTTATGAGCTATCAGACTAAGCTGAATTGACTTACTGATATTACCTGCAATGAATGAGTTTTAGATAGCCTCTCATAAATAGGCAGCTACAGAGCCTGTGATTTTATGGATGTCTTGTACTTATCAATATATATGAGAAATGATGCTGTCAGGCTTTTGAGGGGATACTAGGTGAACCACACCACTGTCAATTTAATTTTTATGATTAAATATTTGGTGCTGTTAAAGGTTATTTAACATTTAATATAGCTGCTCTTCTACATAGCTGATAACTGTCATCTTTACATAATGCTGAAGCTGAAAATGGATGGGGAAGGCATATTTTTTAGAAGGTACCAATTTTTTTTTCCAATTTACTGTTAGATGTGTTCCAGTAATAGAATAATATTAGGTGAGTTTAAAAGGTTTTCAATATTCAGACGTACAAAAATTTAGTCTTAATGACAGCTGCAGCTGAGCTCAACATTTGATACAGAGGTTACTGAATTTTCCTCTGTGACAGAAAAAACCTCTCCCAGGGTGTTGGGAGATGGCAGCTCATCCCACAGTGGGATCTTCAGGGCTCATATCCAGGCTTATCAGTTTTTATAACTTTAAGAGAGATGTCATCAATTTAAACATCAAACATTCCTGTTTGATTTTTTTTTTAACTTGTTAAGGTTAGTGTGGCTGAGAGAAATGAAAGATAATACTATTTTTATGTGTTTTGCAGAAATCACACTTAGTGCAGTGACAGAATTCTGCCTGGGCTGGCACATGGTCTCCACACAACCACCCAATATTTAAAGAGTTAAGAGAAAAATGAAACTGTCCCCAGGCTCTACTCAGCTCTTGGTAAGACAACTCACAAGTGTAAATGTGGGTACATAGGCATCATTTCCAGAGCTCTTGCATACAGCAGCACACAGAGAAAAAAAGTAAAAAGACAATTCTTAAAACCAAATAAATTATCAGGAAACTGCACAGACTTAATGGAAAGATTTGGTGCTTACACCACTCTCCACTATTTTGTTTTCTTTCAACAGCTGAGTGTGCTAGCTGTTTCCTAAGCACAGTCCAAAGCTATTCTTTGTTTCTTCTGCACCTACATATCAAACAGCTGCAATTTTAAAAACACCTAGAGGCAGAAAACATTTTTATAATTAAAAATAAAACCTAAATGTATAAACAAAACCAACCACACAACTAGAGTACAGAACAGGTCAGTTCAGGTCTTGATCCCAATTACATTTCCTGTCAAGTGGATCCCTTTGTGGAACTGAGACTTTGTACTTTCTTCAGTAACACTTACTATGGTACATTTACAAAGAAATCTTTATTGCTTTTCAGTGATGGAATTATATTTTTCTGTAATAAAAGCTTTTATGTGGACTTCCTTTACCAAAGCACTAAAGTAAAAGTGCAAGCCTTTTTAATCGCCAAAAGATATTACTCAATTTTGCTACAGTTTAGGGTCTTTGAATGGACTGTCCTGTGTCCTGGCTCAGGTCCCACCAGCTGGTTTTGGGCTTCACCAAGGCACCCCAAAGACAGACCCAAGTCATTGTTTTGCAGGCTGCAGTGTCTTTCCTGTAACACTCATCAATTCTGAGGATGCCCCTAAACAGAAAAACCAGAGCAAATATCACTTCTCACTAACTTGTCACTTATCAGTGACATTAAAAATGCTCCTGGGGGCTGTTGTAGAAAAACACATGAACAGCAAAGCACAATGCACTGAGGTCAGTGCAGAGAGCCCTGAGGACCCTCTGCTCCTGCAGAAACAGGGACAGTCCTGCCCAGCCATGGTGCTGCCCACACAGAGACCTTGCCTGGTGCAATGTACAGGGGGGATGTGCTGGGCAGGAGCTGCTGCTCAGCCCCTCCTGCAGCTGTGGTCCTGTGCATGTTGATCAGGCTGGTGTCATGCACACCACATTTCCAAGCTCTACTTCAAAGCTATGAGAATTAACCATATAAACTAAAATATCAAGCCAAGAAGGAGGTGTAAGCACATATGCACGAGTTTGGGCCCAAAACACCAGCTTTGAGTGGTGCTGTCTCACAGATGGGGTAGTGCTCATTGCTTCATCTCCTCTGAATCAAAACACTCAAAGAGAGATCAGATTTTAACTACTCTGAACTGCAATGATCATGTGTAACCTCTTCATATATAATTTTAGAGTCAAGCAGTCTCTGAACTTGTGGATCATTGAATTAAGGATTTTTTGGGAGAAGCATTTTTCAAATGAAACCTCTAATACGCCTAATGCTCCCATTCAGTGCAGCAGAGCAAATTCAGATATAAAATTAAATAGACACGGTTTCAGATATTCAAATTAAGTTTCTACATCCCTCAGTGAAGTATATTTCATTATTTCAGGTCAAACCTGCAAAATAAATAGGGCAGAAATACAGATTTCCATATTAAAAAAAGAAATGAGAAATTTTGAGCAAAAATTCTCAAACACTTGAAAGGCCTCTTCTATCTCTTTGCAACAGAGGTAGGAAGGGCAGAAAATTATGACACAGTAATTATTATGATGGATGTTGAGCCAGTCCTTTATATTAGATACACTGCTTGTGCAGGAAGCAGCACTACAGATTGCATACTTCACTAAGCAGGACACTCGAGATTATAATGGGCAATACAGATTAACAACATTAGGTTAAAGCAGGATAATTCTTCTTCTTTCTCATTTCTATTCCTTTCCCATGGAACAGCTTCTGCTTCACATTTCTGTGCTCCTTGCTCCCAAGCCTTAATCTACACATCAAGCAGGCATTTTTCCATTTCAGCAGGTACAAATCTTCAGTAATTGGATGGAAATTTATAAAATTGCACTGGTGTAAAATTCAGCTATGACTTAACCTGTCTGTTCTGAATTAAAGGTGATGATGTCTTTGCTTTTGCCATCTCATGCAAGCAGCAGGAAAGATTCATCTTATTCAAAAGCAGCATGAGAATTTAAGAGAAAGACTTGTCTTGGCACAGTGTAAATTATCAGCTTCGTGCTATAAAAGGGTTGATTTATAATTTCAGCAATTATTCCAGTGTCTGTGAAACCAGAGCAGTGTAACACTTTGAACATAGGTAGGAGCTGAACACTGTCCTATGGTCATCCCTCAGATTTGGGGTTGCCACCAAGAAAAAGCCAAATTGTGCCTCAGTAATGATTCTTCCCAGATATAACCTCACTCCAGATGTTCAAGGGGAATCAGCTAAATACCTTGGAGAGCTCTGACTCAGATCCTTGTCCCAGCAGCCCAGAGCTGAGCAGGGGCTACCTGCTCATAGCACCTCCCCAGTCCCTCTTCTCCTTGGCCCTGGGTCAGTGCAGCTGCACTGTGAGTATTCTCCAAGTGGGTTAACAAGCTTGAAGATAAATTAGCCTGCAAATTCATGGTGACACCAGGGACAGCAAAGCAGATGTGACTTACATTCCTTTGGCCCTAATTCATTCCCTTCTCTGGTGACTCAGCATTTCAGGGGCTAAACTTTACCCAGGAAAGGTCTAAGGTGTCATAGGTGCTGGATGGGTGCAGCTCCTATCCATTTCCAGCCAGTCACAGGGACACTGAGCAGCACTGCTCCCCTGTGCACAAGATAATGCAGCAAGTACACTTTGCTTTTAAGCCTCATGTTACAGCCACTCTCTGTCATGAGCAACACATAAAAAAAGATCCAGAAGTCCTCAGCACATCATGTTCATTCCCAGCCACACAAGACAGTTCACACAATGGCAGGCTGCTGCTATTTCACTGTGCTGAGCAATTGCCCATGCCTCTCTCCACAGGTCATTCCAAGCAGAGTATGGAGGAAGCCAGAACATGGTTTGGGTTCTTAATGAATTTTTGCACTCTCTTGTGCATCCTCAGGGAGTCCTGGGCATGGGATGCCAAGGCTCTCTTGCTCAGCAGGCTGTAGCTCCTGGCAGGGCTTCCAGCCAGTTGCATCTCCACTGCTTGCTCTACACTGATTCCTGAAGGACCACTTTGCCATGTGTCAGTGACCCCTCCCAGCATGTATAGGGCTGGATTCCAGTCTGGCTCATGAAGAGAGCTCTTAAATGTTTAATGTTAGCTGCAGTGGAGAAATGCTGTAAACATTCCTGTAATTGGTCTGCTTTAAAAAATTGATTTTGTGTGAAACAGCAAAGGAAGTTCACACTGCACTTTGTGGCTCAGAAGTGCTTGCAAGACCTAAGAGGTAAAATCAGAGGGAAGGCATTGTCTTGGCAGCACTTCTCTTTCAGTTGATCTGGAGAGCAAATGTGCCTGTCCCCAGTTGTGTGCATGGTGCTGCCCTCAGCCAGAGCCATCAGGTGAGCAAAGAAGGGCTGGGGGCTACACTGAGCTGCTGGAGCAGCTTCAGGCCTTTCATGCTTTTCCTGTGCTCAGCTCAGTGCTGCAAGGATGGACAGAAAGGCAACAAACATCTGCAGGAGGGGAAAAGTGAAGCATGAGGATAAGGAGGGAACTCTGCGACTCAGGTGACAAAGACTGAAAGGACTGGAGATTGCTTGAGCTGGGCCTTCTCAGTCCTGAGGACTGGTGATAGCAGAGATAATACAAAAGCAAGCTTACAGTGAATTTATGAATTGGTAAGTCACTTTGTTGTAACAGCCCTCAATAAATCATTGTTTGTTCCTGCATTTCTGTAATGTGTTCTGTTCCACATTCCCTACCTGTTCTCTGACTTTATCTCAGTTTGCTTCTTATTTGTCAGACAAAGAATTCAAGATTTCTCCTAAATCACCTAAGTAAAACTGACATTTTCACTCCTCTTGGTTCTTAGAAAAATGAGAGGAAAAGTGGTTCATTGTTTCAAGTCCTCATTCACCTAGCTGCAATTTCTACAGAGTTGGGTTAGTCATTTTCTTACCTAGAAACCAGGTTGGCACCACTGGATCTCTGGGCCAGAGGTGGGGAATGGCTCAGTCAGCATGACTTGAACACACAAGAATGCACTGCTCAGCTCCTGGCTCTGTTGGTCAGTTTTTTGGTAAAGACACAGAGCCTCCTCCCTCTGCTCACAGCTGTTGAGCAGTGAAGGCATTTCCCTATATTCACCCTCTCAGTATTTCAGCTCCTGTCCTTCCAGGGAGAGCATTACCTATTTACAGTAGACTTTCTTCTCCTGTGAATACATACACTTTGTCTTTGATCCTGTCCACCTTGGAGCATCTCAGTGCTACCAACTAGAGGCTTGAATATCCCTCTGCTTTCCAGGACAGACCAGCCTGGAGGGGGTATTAACTGATTGCTCTGTTCATTTTGGTATGCAGGATTTCCCCATGGTATTATCACCATGACATGGAAGAGTTTTCTTGCTTGTGGGGGGTTATGCTATATCCCTTTTCTATCCTTTGAACATTGGCAGTATCACCTATATCTCTGTAGGGGAAAAAAACCCAAAAACACCACAAAACCTACCTCTCCACTAAAGAAGTGAATGTGTTCCCATTCACTCCCTATGTGTGCCTGTCACTTTCTCTTATTATTTACGCAAGAAAATAATTTGTCCTGCCAAAAGTTCTGTTGCTCCTTTAATAAGGAGTAATTACATATGGAAATAAACAATCTCTTTATTTCCCTCCAAGCACAGAGATTGATTGGCTTATACTTTAGCTGCATGTACTAGACTGTTGCCTGCATATGTGCAAAGGAGCAGGTATGTGTGCAAAAGCAAGGGAAAGAAGGAATTAATGAGGGAAAAACTGCTTAAAGAAATCAGATTTGCATTTAGATTGATTTCTGTCCTGAAGCCAGATTAGTGTAACTTGAGTAAGACCAAGGTTGCCAGAAGTGACTTATGAGGTTGCACATACAATCTGAGGCAATCCCATGGCTTCCACAATCACACACAAAAAAAGATTTTGCTCTGATTGTTGGCATTACAACCCAAAACACTGTTCAAAAGTCATTACTCAAACTTCATGCTAGCAGAGTTTATGAAGTGTGCAAACAACCTCACAAACACAAAGCATTGCCTTGAAAGGAGAGAACTATTCACATCGATCAGGCATGTCTGGACAGTCTTCACAAAATTAAATCAGTTCTGATATCTCGCATAGAAATTAAAGAATTAAACAGTCCCAATTAAAAAGAGTTGGATATTTTGTAAGACAATATTATGCATGTAACATTATGATTTATTAGTGACACATCACAAAAGAAATAAAATATTCCAACATCCCCTCAATTTCTAAAATGGTATTTTAACTTACACTTCCAAGAAAGTTTCAGAAAGCTTTTCTTTGTACCAAACAGGAAGTAACACACACAGTGAAATTAAAACATCTTCTGAAAAATAAACTCACAGGATCAATTCATTGCTACTTCCTATATAGCAGGAACTCAATAACAGTCATAGCCCAGTCTTGCCTGGTGTAATATAACAAGGAAAATGCTCTGGCTTTTAGCAATCATTGTCTTCAAGCTGTTTTTCCCCTTGGAGGTTATTAAACCTTCAGGCACCATTAATTCTCTTACAATGACCCTTTTGTTGTCAGAGGATGGGGCATTCCATAAGGAAATGTAACACTGAGGATCAGTAGGTGCCTATTCTTGACTATAGGTCAAGAATATTCAAGAGATTTTGTAATTTAAGCTGCTGAAGAAAGGAATAATTACGTGGCCCAAGGATTCTTGTGCTGCTGCAGAAAAAGGCCTTTTCTTCTTGGATTTCTTGGTTTTCATCACCGCTTGCTGCAGGGATTAGGGTAAGCTCTTTTCACTTACAAGTAGAGTTGCTCAGGAAAAGAGGAGCTTTCCTTCCTTTTCTTAGATAAAAGCCCAAGCTTTGTGTGCTTTTAAATAGAATTCTAAAGAAAACACCTCCCAGATTTCTCCACACAAGAAGCAGCCAGTACACCTTTGGCTCTCCTCTCCAAGACACGTTTCAAACATTCCCTACTTTTTTGGTAAAAGGTCAATGATACAAGCACACTATACTAAAGTAATAAATAATAATAAATACGTCCTGCAGCTGGGTGTGGGAACATCAGACAGCTCTTGAAGAAGAGTTGGTAGCGATGGTGAGCTGGGGTATCAGCAAGACCAAGAGGGACAGGACAAGATGCTGGAGACCCCAGAAAAGCTGCTTGTCCTAGATGCAAGACAAGAGAGAGCAAACAGCCAACATGTAGTTGAGAAAAATACTTGTGATGCAAGTATTTACTCTAGAAAATTCCTCTGAGCTGAAATGGTGAACATGCAGAGGAGGATCAGCAGCAATATTCTTTACAATGTAAATGAGTGAAGCCATCAGGAAGATTAGAGCTGCAGTAATGCTTAACTCTAAAAACAAGAACTGCCTAAAAATTATTATTATTAGAAGAAATTGCAGATAAAAAGGCAAGGCATGGGAGCTATTTAGTAAACCATAGGAGTTGCTCAGAAGAAATACTAACAAATTATTCTTTCAAAAAATCAAATTAATTGGTCATGTGGTCAAACAGGATAAAAAATTTAAAAAAACAGGTTAATAAGAGGTCCTTGTTTAAAAGTTCAACTCAGAAACATTAGATAAGAAGTTTAAGAAGGTAGGCAAAAAGGCATCAAATGAACAAAGACAAATCAACATGCCAAAGACACAAAAAGTAAATAGCAAAAAATATTTCAATCCACAAGTCAAAAATGAATTCTACCAAAGAATTTGCAGGGCTGATAAGAAATTGAGCTGTAAAGAAAGATTGAAAGAAGATAAAACCCTTGCAAAAATTAAAAAAAAAAAAAGGAGGGGAAAAAATCCAGCCATAACTACATTCTTTGCATCAGCTTTCTTGATGGAAGAGATTAAGGATGTTCTGATATCAGAGTGGGTTTTTGTGGGATTTTGTCAGGGGTTTTTTTTCCCTCTTCTGCACAGGAAATATGTCTGAAAAATTGTGTCAAACTGAAATGTCAGTAAGAGACATTTCAGAATAAATGAATAAAATTACTAGTAACAAGTTACCAGCACCAACATAGAGCTGGATATGAAATTGCCAAAGCACTTACTGTGGCATGTACCCTATCGTTTATGTTCACTTCAGTATTAAAGACAGGAAGAAATGAAAAAAATGACAGCAATTTTTAACAGGCTTTTCAGAAGACTGAAAGAGCTAGGCCCATTAAATCTGACTGGTTGGCTAAAATCACAACAAAGAAAAGAATTAGCAGGCACTTAAATAAATACAATGCTGGGACAATGCACCAGCATGGCTATTGAAAAACATCATGGCTCACAAATAAACTGGATGAATGACCTAGGTGAACTATTTTATCTCCACTTCAGAGAAGCTGACCCGAATATGGGTCATATTCCCCATGAAAAGCTCTTCAAGAGCTTCAGGTGTCCTGGGATGAGACGTGGTGATATTCTGAGCCCCCTAACAGGGCCAGAGGCAGCAAACTCTGCATAGGAAGGAGCCATCTGTCCCATGGGATCTGCTCACTGCATTCACAGGTGACAGGAAAACTGATGGGAATCCTCGAGCAACCAATATTAATGAATATACAAAACTGCTCCAGATACCTCACAGGCAATTTAGGTTCTGAGTATCTCACACATAAAAGAATGGGGTGATAAAATGGCAGATGAAACTCAATGTCAAGACAGGAAAGTCTCTCAGAGGAGACCCAAGCAAATCTATACACACATTGATTGTTTCCAGCTCATCATTCTTAAATGTCTTTGCCATTCAGTATGGGAAAAACGAAAGAATGATACACAAAATTCTTCCCATTTTGAAAATAAAATTAATTTGTGTGTGTTCATCATTCAGGTCACACGGCAGAGAAAACATAGAAAACAGTTTGATAAAATGAAGAAACTCTTCCTTAGAAGTTAAAGTGAAGCAGATCCAACTATGGTTTAGTCCAAATTAAACTCCAAGAAGCCACCAACACTGAACTATGATAATCAGGTTCTTCAGCTGCTTCATGCAGCAAGCACCAGCTCTCTGCTCTGGAGAAATCACAACCTCCATTGTACAGCCTTTTTCAGTCTCAGCCCAGGCTCTGTTTTGTAATGCATCAGCTGGCTTGTTTGAGAAACACAGTCACATTTGGTGTCTTCAGCTTGTGATTTTTCTTTCACTTTGTACAAGGCACTTCCAGAGTAATTCTCTCTTACATGAACAGGGAGTCAAATACCACAGAACAAAGTCTACTGAGCTCCAAAGACCAGGAGTAATGTGGAGGAGTAGGGTTACAGTGCATCCCTGCTGGAAAAGCTGCTAATCTTTATGATCTCTAAGGACAGTGATCGAATAGCAAACCTAGAATATACAAGCATAATTCAGTCTTGAGATTCATGTCACAGCCTTTCCAGCAGCACTGGAATTTAAGTACTATTTTGAGTGCCCTAGCTCAATTCACTGAAGGGAACTTTAAAACCAGAATTTCCAAAGGTCCTGAGTTCCTTGCAATGGTCTGCAATCCATAGCAAAACCAAGATATATTACCTGAAAAATATCCTCTTAAATAATTACCCACAAGTTAGGAAAGATGAGGAGGAGTCCAGGAAAACTCTTTCCTTTTACTCTCTGCTAGATGCAAAAGCAGAAGCACAAACCTTTCCATTTGCATTTTCAGGGTTTTCAAGCTGTACAAGTTGTGCTATATTACACAGACTTGCTGAAATGCTCCTAATTCAAGTGGCAAGTAATAATGAATGTATGCTGGAGTTTTAACTTGGTTTAGATTAAGCACCTCTTCATTTTTTATCATTATGTTTATCACTGAATGTCAGCTTCGTGTCAAATTGTTACAGTATGTACATCAGGAATTGTTTAAAAAGAAAATAAACATAAGGTCTGTGCATTTATATTTCCCAAGAATATAGCATATTAGTCTCATTTAATATTTTGCCTCAGTTAATTTCATTCCAAAATGAAAAAAAAAAAACTTTTATTGCTCTGAGATTTCAAATATTTCTACCCTCCTGCTGTGTACAGGGATTGTTTTTGCATAAAGCAAAATCTATTCTTAAATAGCAGCTGTAGAAAGCAGCTCCTTTCAGTGAATGAGTTTAACCTGTTTGTTTCCTTCCTTCCTGGGACTTCAAGGTACACCTCTTGACCCCAGTCTTGACTTTCACCCTGTGCTGTCTGTGTGGAAGTGATCAATGAAAAACATGTTAAGGAGATGGAAGGGACTTGTCTTGCTCAACCTGAAATACTTGTTGGGGGATTTCTGAAAAATTCATTTTGGATTGATCCAGAGCATTTCATTTGACCAAAAGAAAATAATCCTAGCTCCACTATATGGATTATTTAATTTGTATTTTTTTAACCTTGAAATTCAGGTCACACTCTTTCATGAGAAATGCTTCTTTGTAACAACAGGTTGAAAAGATTTTCTTGATGCAGTGTGGCTGTGCAATGCCAAAGTGAAATGTTTAATTTGATTTCTGTGGGGAAGAGTACATGAGGATGCTGCACTGGGCTGAGGCTTGGGCCACATCACAGGTGTGAGCCCCCATCATGGGCTTGGCAGTGCCTGCAGGAGGAGAGAGGGCTTCAGCCACCTGTGAAAGAGAGCTTTGACATATTCTAAGTTTCTGTTCCTGTTTTATTTTGAGTTACTGAGAGAACTCCATCTAAATTTGTAAATGGCATACATCACACCATCAAAATCTTCATTTCTCAGCATACACACTCTTCACCAAAATAGCATCAGTTCCTTCCAAACCTTCTGGACACATGAACAAGACACACCTGAAACAAGTTTTCACTCCATAGTTTTGCATCCCAGTGAAGCCCCACTCCTCCCCAGCCACTCTGCCCATCAGCACTTTCCTGGGACACTTCCCTGCTAGACCTTGGGGTGAGCTCCCAGAGGATTTGGGAAACCACAGCTCTCAGCTGCCTGAGCTCACCCACCTATTTCCATCCACTAAGCCTTTCACAAGCTACAGCAATTAGAAGTACTTCATGTACACCCAAAATGTTATATCCTTCACTGTGCACCACCCCAATTACACATCCCAGGAGACACAGCAGCAGCTCTCACTGACACACCTAATTGCAGCCAATTCACATTGCATATTAATAATGTTGGAAAATTTAAGTACTATGGGGAAAACCAACCCTTATTCCAGCTGAAATGCTGTCCTAACTCTTCAGTAGAAAGCCACATTCTGTGGCTTAAATGTCTGTGCTTCCATTCATTTATACCCAGGCAACTGTGAATCAAGGAGTCAGAGCTCACTTATTCCCCCATGGCTCCAAGTGTTTTTAATAAGTAATTTCAGCCAAGAAAAGGATCTGGTTTTGCATGTTTACATTTTTTCTACTCTCAACTCTCATCCCTTCTTCTGAATCTGATTTACAAGTGACAGCCCTGAAGAAAATGCTTTTAATACAGTGTACTAATAAATTATGAAAAAACAGATTTACAATCTAATCTCCTCGTGTGCAGTGATGTGTATTAAATAAATTGTTAACATCAGAAACCACAGTAAATTTGGTGTATGCCTAAGAAACTATAATCTATATTATCAACAGCAAAAGTTGTGGTTTTTCCTCAGTCCTGCTACTTAGATAAACTGGGAGCAGTCTTATTGTAAGAAAATATTATTTTCCTAGCATGTTCTTCATTAGTTCAAAGCAGCAACAGTCCACTCAAAAAAAAAAAAAAGTTAATTTTTTGTTGATTTTTCTGAGTAGTGTCTACTCTTTAGTCATTAGCTAGCAAAATGTTTTCTCCTATAAAAATATCCATTTCCTAGGGCTTGTTGAGACTTTATTGAGAAACAATCAGTTATTTAGTTGGGTTGCCCACCCCTTTAGAAAATTAAAAGCTGAGATATTCATTTTTGCAATGAATATCTATCCAGTAATTACCATATTTACTTTTCATTTATGGGGGAATAATCTGTTTTAATTAAGCCTAACTGAAGAACTTTTATCAGATGTAATTATCCCTTTCGATAAATATGTCTCTAGTAATTACAGTTAACCATGGGATTTATAGCTCTTAAGTCATTTGGTGGGAAATATAATAAATCTTTAGTAATACAGGCTAAATTACTATAAATTAATTCAGATCATTAACATAATAAACAAATTAGGAAAATTTCACTTAATTAGTTTGGGTGGTTAACTCAAAATCCCTTGTAAAGCTTCATAGTAATCAAAATTTTACCAGTATTTTTAGAGATAAATTTTTTGTAACAAACCTGTTTGAATATTTACACAGAAAATCAGATCGCTGCTGGAACCCAGAATGCACATATTCCTTTTAGATCATAGAGCCCTTAGGAATTGATGCTGGGTAACATTTTAAATGTAGTTAATTGTGCCTCACAGGTTTTCAGGTCTGTACCATTGCATACTGAAGAACCTGCATGGTGGTAAAGTAATATTTTAGAAGTACTTCCTCTCTCCTTCCCTTTGCTCATTTCTGTGAGTCCTCAAAAAGGCAGGTACAGGGAAAAGTAACAGCTGAGCACTCAGTGACCAGGAGCAAGGCATTCCACAGGGAAAACAAAGCACTTGAGGAGGCAGGGGTAGGTGCCAGCCTGGATTAACCCCCTGCACCAGGAGCGATGCACTGGGGGACCAGTCCTGGACTGGCAACCCACAAGGACAATTCTGCAGCCCCTGCCTGAGGCACATCCCAATGAGCACTGCCAATCCAGCAAGTGCAGCTGTCTCCTTGCAAATAACTCTTATTTTCTGTACTATGCCCAGAGAGCACAAGAATGGTGGTGGGGCAGGGAACTGACATCAGGCACGTGAGGCAGTGGCTCTCAGAAATCCCTTTGCCATCTTCTTCTTGAACTGAACTGCCAGTGTATCCACCAAAGGCTTCCTGAGTGGATCCTGTTACACGAGCATTGCTCTCCTCCTGTGCATGGACTAGGGAGACAAACTCTACAGAATGTCACTGTGCTGGCACACAAACAGTTTCACACACACCATCCCAGTAATGTTTCCACCTCCTGCTAGCTGGAGATAAGTCTTGAGCTTAGTTCAGCCAAGTCAAAACCCATCTCTCTATTTACATCTAAACCACTCATCAGATTACATGTTCAAGGTGAGGAATACAGATGAACACAGATGAGCTTTTTAGTCATGAACTTTTGGAGTTTAATCTTCTTAGATAAACTCAGACAAGCAAAGAGCTTCCCTGCAGGCAAAATATCCTTCATAAATAGAGAACAAAGCATTCACCAAAACTTACTATTAAAAAAACATTTAAAATCCTTTTTTCCCTGAAGCATTATTGGATCTTTCTGGTGGGAATGCCCTCTTTATTCCATGCTGTCCTACTTTGCTGTGGTGATCTGAGAGGGACAGGGGGTATTTGGCTCAGGCTGGCTGATTCTTTCTGCTCTGTAAATTGCTGCCTGTAGAGATGAAGGACATAGGAGAGAGAAACTTTCTATGTCCTGGCTTCAGGTCTCAGACAATTCCCTGCATATAAAGAAAAATGAGAAAACCATTTTGGGGGATCTTGACTCAATTTTTATGTACCAATTTTGGAGTTAGCATTTTTCCTACTCCCTCCTTGCCTAGCACCAGTCTTTTGGCTCCCTATAAGGAACTTTTCTTCTGGCCTCCATAGGCATTTCTGCCCATAGTGACCCAGGGTCCACAGAATATCTCCTCTGCCTCTCCTTGCTCCAGTCCCAGGAGGGGGGCAGACAGGAAGGAAAGGACAGAAATCACAACATTATCACAGAAGCTCTAAGGAACACAGGGCAGCAAAAGGAAAAAGAAAGAAAATCAAAGTCATGACTTCAAACAGGTCTTTGTTTCACCCAGGAGCCCTGGCAGGACTCAGCAACCCTTCTCCACACCAACATGGAGGCTGGAGAAACCAGTCAGTTGATAGGCAGTAGTGCTTAAACTGTCCTAAGATAGAAGAGTGCACGACAGACCCCTCAGGGGAGGCAGAGCAGATCCTCCCTTCTCTGAAGGCGCTGACTTTCAAACTCTTTGGAAAAAACTCCCTCCTCCGTCCTACAGAATACCCAGGACTAGGGTAATATGAAGCATGCATCATGCACAGAGCTGGAGCTGTCCATCTGCAAATGAATGAATTTCACCCTGAACTGAACCTTTTAATACATCAGAAATTGTCCATCTTCATGTTTTATTTTCTAAAGATGGATGGTGCAGCTGTTTTATTTGACTTAGTGCTGGGAAACTCAAAATCCTATTTGTATTTCCATGCTGCCATGTTAACTTTCCTCCCATTTTTACTTAACTCATTTTTTACCTTAGTCATATTAATGGTTATATAATAATATTAGACAACGTTTGCTAACCATTAACTCCAAAAATAATGGTTGTGCTAAATCACAGCTAATTAGTGTGTCACAAACTCCAGTCCTAGCACAGGGTGATGACTGAACGAAAAGAATGTAATGTCACTTCACCAAGAATTACATATACAATTTTAAGAGGTATTTTAAATATTTTTCTTAATAGCTGTCAGCAGAAACGATGGGATGTGATTCTTTAGAGAGCATTGCTCTTTACTAAGTACAGGCAAGTGAGTCATCACCAGCCTTACACTGGCTGCAGAAAACAGATTTAATATTAATTTATGAATAGCTGAACTTTTTCTCTTTAACGTCTAACAGTGAATTATGCTCTAAAGCCTTTATATTTCACTGCACATCAGCAAGGTTGTCAGGAGCAAAAGATCAGGATAACATAATTCTTATGGCTTGTTCTCACGCACCCCTCATTTACTCCTAAAGCAGCCTGAATCATCCTGAAAGTAAGATGCATGGGGTGGCAAAATTTAAATGTGAAAGGAGTTGCTCTTTAAGGGCCATCAAGTTTTTAAAAGCATAACTTCCAGCTGAAACTGTGGGAGTGGGATTTGTTCTCTCAGACAGACACTGTGTCATTCACATTCATTTCCAGCGCCCGTGAGCAAAGGAAGGTCAGGCCACTGGCTGTGCCTATGTACCTGCATCCCAGCTCGCAGCAGAGGCAGGAGGAAAATGCAGATGGCAAAGCCTCCCAAGGCACAGGATTTTCACCTTTTCAAATCTTCTCTCTAATTCACTTAATGGTATGAAGCAATGTGCAGCTACACCAGTTCCTCAGTGCCTCAGGGGTCACAGAGTAGGCTGCCAAAAGAGTAACTTCTGCCATTGTAACCAACAGATCACAGCACTTTATGGATTCCATACATTTCTAAATCTCCAATGTCTTTGCAACATAGAGCTGATACATCAGATCTCCACGCAGAGCAGAAAACTGCATGATAGTTTTGGTAGTCTCCACAACCAGAACCCTAAACCCAGATTTCACAATTGTGTAGGCAAAGGCACTTCAAACATGCTCATGGAACACTGCAGAATCACAGTATTAACACTGGATTTCACTTTTAACTTTTGCTTGCTTGTTACATTTATGAAACCTCTACAAACATACATAAGACCAGATACCTCTCTACTTCCAGTGAGAAGATGAAAAAAAATCAGGCCTAAAGGATCTATTTGTAGAAGATATCTTGGCAGAATTTTTTTCTTCTTTTTTCCTTCCAAATGTAAAGTCATTGCCAAGGGCTTCACAAGACCAGCAGAAAGTGTGATTCTGTCACCACACAATGCAGTATCTTGGCAAAGCCCTACCCAGCTTCCTCCTAGTGCTTCCTGTGCAGCATGGGATGAGGAGCAACACCACAAAAAAACCCACACAAAATTCACTCATGTCACATCAGGCTGAGCTTTTTATATTAACTTCGAGAGATGACAGCCCTATTCCCCTTCCTTTCCTTTCCTGACATTGCATCTTTGATCTCCACAGATGTCAGCTCCTACCCTGCCTCAGGATTCCCAGAAAGCACTGAGATAATCTTAGTCTTTAAGCCCTTCAGTGCAAAGGGTTACAAAAAAACCTCAAGATTACATAGCCACAAATTGCCCTTCTGCTGCTTCTATCATGGTATGCTTGGACACAAGCACAAAAGAACTTTGGTTTTTCTGCTACTCAAAGTAAGATATTAAAATGCAATAATTCATTATAATTTATTTTGAAATGGGCAAAAGGCTGTTAATTACAGGCTCCTGGAAGGCTGGGCATCATTCTAGCTTTGCCAGTAAGTGTGGAAGGAAGAGGCTTCAAGCTCTAGGGAACAGGCTCCAGTTTAGCTGCACTCAAAAAGCTAACTTAGACCACAGTGTAAAAACATCAAATACCTGGTACAATGTTCAAAGACACGTGGGCTGCAGCAGTATAACTTTCACTGCTGAGCTTTGACAGATGAACTGCATTTCTCTAACATTTCAGAAACCTGAGATCCTTCGATTAGACCCTGCAAGAGAGGTTCTCTAACACCTGATGGAGGAGAAGGCTTCGGTTAAGGATCTGACCTCTGGTATTATGATGATTTAGGAGGACAGCAAGTCCTCCACAGGAACATCCACAGGACACTTAATGGAACACTATTTCCTTACCAAGCAGACAAAGGAAGAAAGAAGGTGAAAGCTTTTGTGTAGGACTCTATTATTACCACTACTACCTGGGTGTTCTGTCTGCTCGAACTATCTCTGTGATCTCTCAGGTGTGGTGAAACACTGACTAATACTGGACATAAAATTGGTTAGCCTCGATGATCTTAGTAACTCTCAACACTTCCTGAGCAGTGAAATCTCAACAGGCAGCTGCTCTCTCCTCCTCAGGTTGCTTTCTGTGTGACGGTAAATACATCCAGCACTACTGCTGTATCACCCCTTCAAGTGCTGCTGGTGCAAACCATCAATTACAATTTTATAATGCCATAGAGGCTGGTTGTTATATTAGGTAATCACGAGACGGTTACAGAACTACGCAAGGAAAGCGAAGCCTCAGGCTGTTACGGTAGCTAACAAACCTGTCATTAATTACTGAGGAAAAAAACCTGCTGCCTTTTAAATAATTTATATAGCTGGATCTACAGTAGCAAAAGATTAAACTTAATTAAAATGGAATCTTTAAATTCCAAGGGAAAGGCTGACCTCTGGACTTGGCCACCACCAGCAGAGCACAGATAAGGACCACGGCTAATGACGATCCTGCCCCCGGGCTGGCACACAGCACTTCCAGCTCTCGCTCTGGGCTGGGATTCCCTTTATGAAATAATTTCAGACAAAGATAAAGACCTGCTAATCTCAAGCTTGCACATTGGATGCCTTGCTTAAGCACTTTATCCCTATGACCAGCATATCTTTGGAAGGGTTTCTTTGTTTTGGTCTTTGAGGTTTAGTGAAGAGTAATGTAATCTTCCAACAGGGTTACTGCCCTCCTAGGTCTCAATTTAATTGGGCTGTGCTGTAGTTCAATTCCTATGTACATTAAAAAAAATCTTGGGGTGAATTCAATCCATATATATATTATAGCCCCCTAGTATGCAAAGCAGTGTGCTAATGCACTCCAAACTCATTTGCATTCTTCTTTCACAGGGAGCAGCTTTTATTATACTGTATTTTAAAATGAATTAAAACGTGGCAAAATATTAATCTCATCATTATGCATCCTTATAGCAGTCCTTGCTGTATCTCCTGCTATGTCTGAAAATAGATCAGTACTGCCCCAGTTTTCTGAACTCCAGATCTTACTGAGAGGACTCTCTTTTCCAGTCTGGTGATTCAGGTATTAGGTATCAACATGTTCTGAGATCAAGAGCTTTCAAAGGTCTTGGACACTTTGGCTTTCCAGAGTAGTTCCTTAACTACTTAAGAACTTAAGAGAGTTCTTAAGATCTGTCCTTCTAGCATAATATGGAAAAAATCTGCATACACATATATTTATAAATATATATTATATATACATACTTACACATACTGTATGTCCCAACACTGTAACAGGATATATCTGTGCTAAATCCTCAACTGTGCAGTCCATCCAATGGGCATCCCAATCAGTAGAAATAACTTCTAGCTATGCTGGGGCTTTAGGATCTGTTTTTTAATTACTCATTTTAATAGTACTTCAAAGCATTCTATTCTATTATCTCTGATTAGAAGGTAAGAGAAGAGACCTTTCTTCAGTGCAAACTGAGATCTTTTTGTATATATCCAATATCTTATTTTCAAATGAAAGTTGTTGCACCACTACTTCCATTTGTGCACAGGCTCTAGTCAATACCTGTGTTGCTTTATCTCTCTGCACAGAGGGACAACATCACACAGTTCATATTTCCCACTACTACAGGGGTCTTCCTTAAAACTATCTACCAGTTAAACTTTTTTATTACTTTTCAGTGTTAAGGTTATCTGAAAAATGTTATTTGACATTCGCATCCACCCATTATACTAAGTATTCCCTAAACCCCATTTGTTAACCTAGACTAACCTCCACATAGTTAAATTAGCTTTCATGTCTAATTATGCCCTGTGATGGGATATATTAGTTCCAATCCTCACAGTCACAAGGGACATGTAGTTACAAGTGACCTCTATACTTGGAGAGTAATCCAAATAAAAAGAGACATGAAAGCAGGATCAAGGCCTAGACATGTAGGATTTTGTACTAGTTCCCAAGGTCAGTTTAAAGATTTGAAGACTCTTGGCACTGTTCTTGGGAGCTCCTGGAAAATTAACCTGTTTCAAAACCAATAGCAGGAAAGACTAAAGAATCTCCGTGTGCACAAATTAACTTTTTACCACATGTTTGTATCCTGACAGATTCATGTGCTGTCCTCAGCTCCCTGTGCTAGCAATTCACATCCTATATTGGAGAAGATACAGAAGCACTTTGGAATGAGCTAATGGTTTTACCTGAAAGATAAACTGTCATTTTCTAATTGTTACACAACAATCAAAGTGGGTCTTGATGCTCTGTTAATTTATTATTTCACAGGTGATGATCTTCCCATCCATTTACTGCCCTCATTTATCTAGCCTAATCCTGATATAATTTGATTGTTTGGTAATTTTGCTAAACTGTTCAATTTGCATTTAAAACCTATTCAATGTAAGTTAATAAAATTGTGTCAACTAATCAGTAATGTTAAATTAGTACAAAATAAACCTTACTTAAAGCAGATCTCAGAAGAAAAGGCAATTGCTTTGCAGACTGGACAAAGCTGTTCAGACTGAAAAGCTCATAGAGCCAAGGAGAAGAGCTATATGGAACTGAGCCTTAAGTTATTGCTGTTAAATCTTCATTGAAAATTTAAATATATTAAAATAAAATAAAAGGCATGTGGTCTTAGAGTTACTGTTTTTCTCACATGGTAACTGTCCCTCACTGCATTTTTCTTAAGGCCACATTTCAGTTGTGCAACTGTGCATGAGCAGGATGAAAGAGATGTGCCAGGAATACTCAGCCAAAAATCAAGGCATCTGTGTCCTTATGCTCCACATCACCAGCCCGAAACTGGCTGAACTTTGCCCAGCACCTGGAGCAGCTTCTCTCTAGCAGGCCTGTAGACTCTGAGGGCATGTCAGGTGGAGGATGAAAATATGACTGCCAGATGATCTTCACAAAATAACTTGTGGCTGCAGCAGAGAACTGAAGCTTGAAGTTTGTTTTTTTCTGGTTGTTTAAATATCTAGAGAGACATCTGGAAAAATGGGAGTCTTGCCACTGGCTTCACTAAGGTGAGGATATTGCCCTTCAGTGAGAAGTTATTCTGACCCTGCAGTCAACCCCAAAGAGAGCATTTGTTCAAGCAGATCAGCAACCTCCCACTCCTCGTACATTGTTCATGCTGACCTGGCCCTTTGGTAACTTCCCTGCAGGGACACACGTCAACTCAGCAACAAACACATCTTTTGGGTGTCCTTACTTTATGTAATCTCCATCTCATCCAAGTACTTTTGGCCCTTGTAATATGTTTTGTTACTGTTTAGCACAATGTTATATCCCAATGTTATATTCATCTCCTCATTCCCTTTCAACCTCTAGGTTCAGCTGTCACAGACAGTAACAGGAGGTTTGTTTATCAGTTCTGTCTCCCCAGTAATGCACCGAGGGCACAGCAGCACTGCTCTCACAGGTCACCCCCTCCCACAGCTGGCAGCCACCACGTTTGGCACATCCACCATCCCCTCAGTCTCCTCTCTGCACCACACTTTCCTCTCACACAGCTGAGTCCCTTCCCCATTCCTACGATTCAAAACCCCTCTCCAGGTGCTGGATTGTCACCTGGCTAAGAAATGCTGGGGTGCCTTTGGCACGGGAGGCTGTTACCTGCCCTGCAAGGACACAGTCCAACAAAAATTCCCAGGGCAGGAAACAGAGTATGCCTGAGTAACCCCAGCCTGTCATGTTGACTTACATCAAGGGACACCTTCCCCCAGGCAGCCCTCCAGGTCACCTTCTGCCATCTCCAGCTCAGGAATGAAAATGCAAAATGACAAACCCTTGCCCTGTGGGGTCTTCCCCAGAGCATTAACATTTCCCATACAGTCACTTCTACCACGGACTCCACAGAAATGACAAAACCCACAAAGTTCAATATTTTTTTCCAGCTCAATGGCAAGCCTTCTGGCAGTTACTCAGCAGATACCAAGCAACACAGTCCTATCCTATAGTCCTGGAGGATAGGAAAGATGCTGAAAATCCATGAAGTTGCTCTAGTTGTCATGAATGGAGGATCTAGACCACTGTAGTTTACAAGAGCTGGCTATGGATCAAAACACTACAAATATTCATGGTCTGTAAAGAGCTAAAACTAATAGAACATTCATATCAGGCAGGAAAAAAAGTACCCAAAAGCAGAGAAGATGTAATTATGTTCTATAATTTCCTAAAGTACTTTCAGCGCCCACATCTCAGTGTATGACTTTTATTATTAATGACTTAAATGCATAAGTAACAAAGGACTGTGCTACCATTTCCAGTTCATAATTATGGCACATTTGTCTGCCACCACTGATTCACTAATACTAATTTTGTTTAACATACACTGTTGAGAACAGTGCAATAAATCTTGCGACATAAAGTAACAACCACTCCAGTCTTGTCTGTATGATTTCTCTCATTTCACCCAGAGTAATCTTTTTCATATTCTCTATACACTTTTTAAAGAATTAATAGCAATAAACTCATGTTTGTGTTGCATAAAATGTGAATTTGAGTGGAATTGTATTTGTTGAAAGGTCAGTACTAAAAGCATCTCACTGAACATGGTGTATCAGCTGGGAATCAAAGGTCTAGAAAGTATAAAATATATTACCAGTGGAGTCAGAACACAATCTAATTTGGCATTCGTTTCCAATACACACTGCCATGAAATATTTTATTTGTCAGTGCATTTCTCCATTTGACACAGATATCTTCTTTAACATTATATTGGTACACTCCAATTGGTACCATTTGTTCTCTTAGCCCTTTAGCCAGATTCTTCAGTGCTGTATATCTGAATAACTGGGCTAGATTTTATATTCCTTTTCACAACAACCCACCATATTATTACATTACAGGTCTTTGTAGCTAAAATCAATATTCAAAGTTACTTTTATATTCTGCATGAGGTTTCCATATTTCTATTCTGCAGGTAGAGTGTGCATAGTTTGTATTATTCAAAGTTCCTACAGCAACCCTATGAATATTATAGTATTATTCTAAAATTAACTCTTATGTGAACTTTGCTGCAAGACAGATGAGCAAAGAATATAAAGACTATTAAGTCCAGACATAGTAACTTCTTCTGAACATGTTTTGGAGACAGTCAAGATGTTATCTATCTGGGGAGTAAATCAATAAAATGAAAAAAAAAAAAGTTTTACAAAGTACTTGGCTTACAGAAACCTTTAATGAATACTCTCAGTAGAGAATTAAAATTCAGTGCTTATTCATTACAAGACATTGGCATTTTTTACCAACTTTGCTTTAGGTTTTCAAGAAATTGAGGACTAAATTCAGAATTTATGAGCCACAATAACCAATAGTGCAAATGTTATGGGTATAGTAATATTTACTGCACTTATATCTACTGCAATTGATTTTGATCTGACCAGAATTATTTCTTATCCATGGAGGACAAGAGTGCTCCTGGCCAGTTCTATGGTTGCAAAACTTTACCCATCATTCTCCAAATATCACCAAAATACCAAACAATCTACCCTGAGGCATCATCCTGAGCTAGTAGGCAAACCAGTTACAGGAGGTAACAACTCTCTTCACATCTTTGTTTTCCCTTTCCTTACCTCCTAGCAGTACAATTGCATGTATAAAGCAGGACAACATGGACTAGTAGGATTTAACGACCCACTAAAAACCCAGAAGTGGAATGTGGCTGACCCTTCACCTGCTGTTTATTTCCTCTAGTTCAAACCCAGGAGAGCAGTGCAGCAGTGTTCAGCTCTGGCTTGCTCACAGTAATATCAGCAGCATGAACTTAACTTGGATCCTGTCGCTGCTCTCATCCTGGACTCGCTTGTCAGGCAGGTGCAGATGCTTTCCAGAGCAATGTCTTTATGTCAGTTGTTAAGATCCATTTGCACAGATTTAATGGACCAACTCCAGACCCCTTTCTTAACAATGTCAACCAAGGGTCACCTGAGACATCTGCACATTATGGGCAGGACAATGCCTAGACTTCTGACAGCCACACAGCCTGATCCTGCCAATTCCACCTACACTGACAAGTTCCTCCTCAGCCCCTTCCCACAGAAGCAGCAGCAAGGGGAATTATGGCAGCTCTGTCCTGCAGTCAGTGCTGGAATAGGCAGCCACATACAAAAGTTTCATCCCACACTCTAAAATCAAGATCAAACAAGATCATATTACTTGGTCCAAACAGTATCTCTTCTTGTAAATGGATCTTTCTCTACTGTTCTGAATACCTTATGTCTTTTATGAAGTAAGAAACATACAGCAAAATCAGGGCTAATCTCCTACCTAAAAGACCTGTGGGCAATTAGCTTTTTGATTAAGGTGTATAATTTCCATAGCCTTTTAGAAAAAGAGCAATAAAAAATAAAACCTGGTTATATAAGTAATCTCTCTGATGCCAAAATTGCAGCCTTAAACCATCTTCTATCTCCCAAGAAGGAGCACCAATTTTCTCTCCTTACTCGAGATACAGTGTTTGATCCATGTTGCAGAGGCACAACAGCATATTTAGATTATATCACACAGGTGATACAAAGCTCAACACCAAAAGTATTTTGCACAGAAATCTCTCCCATCATTGCTTGCTATCCTTTACAAGGTACCAGAGAAGTACTCTGTGCTGGAGAAAACAGATTATTTAGTTTGTGTATCAAAGTGTACAAACCCAAATGAGGAATATTGGAAACTGACCACATCCTGCACTGATTTCCAGCCACACCAGGACATTGCCTGCCATGTAAAGTGTTCTAGCTGGAATCTGCTTTTTTATATGCTCAGATTTTTTTCAGCTACATAATTACATTCTTAATTCTTACGGGAGAGAAAAATGCATTTGCAGTTATCTATTAAATAATTTTCCATTATTAAATGGGAAATTAGGAAGAAAGATGAAAGTCTTTATCCTTTACAAAACCAGAAGGGCCTTGAGTGCATACCTTGGTATTTGACTTTCAGTACAATATTTCTGTAACCACAGAGTTCCAACTAATGAAACACATGCCATTACACAACTATGCTGCTCCCTTGATAGAATTTAGCATTACATGAACTGAGAAATCTAAAATTTTCATAATGATGTTATTAACTGCCTATGCAGTGGAAAAGTTCTGAAACACTTGCAAAAACTCTGCACAAAGTACAGAAAATTCAGAATTATACTTCAGCTTTTAACTATAAACCCCTAAGTCCAACAAAATATGAATTCATATCAGTCCTTAGAGAATGGAAAAAGAAAAATCTAGACTGGACACAAGGGAATATCATATTTCTTCAGTAAGTGAGAACCTGGAAAAACTAAACTCTGCAGTGACCCAGCTCCTGTCAGATGGAGTTCTGAACATAATGCAAAGTTGAAAAAACAGCAACTGGAGGATAATCTCTTATTGAAAAGAAGACATTTAGGTAGTGCCACTCTTTTCAGACATCAGCAAACACAAAGACAGCAAAGGAACCCCCTTCACTCCTAAGTCACTGACACAAACCTGGTCCACGTAAGAGCCATGACAAAGCCATTCTTTGGGCAGCCATGGTGAAACAGAGAAATTCTGCACTCTGCTCCTAGCAAATGAGTTACTGGAGACTGAAAACTATGGCCATAACCTGAGTCCTTTCCCTTCTAGTGACAAGCTCCAGAATAAAATAAATGTCTGCAACCAGTTTCTTGTTCAGCTGTCATGACTTTGGCCCTGGAGACCCTTCCTTCAGTTCCCTGATACATGTTCACTGCCTAGGAATAGGTGGCTGCACAGTGCTGCAGGTGGATTTCCACTGCAAGGCTTGTCATCCTGCACTGCTCACAAAATAACAATGCTTTTCCCCCCTGATGACTGCTTCATTGCTTTGACTCTCATGATGAATGAGCAGTAAACATACCACAAAATTAATTCAACCCTATGGCAGATTATCGTTAGAAGCTGAAAATTACAAAAATAGACTCATTCTTATTACAGCTTTAAGACTGATAGGTAAATCTCATTCACAAAAGGAAACTATAATGACACTAACATAAATGTTAATGTGAGGTTCAAATGCAATTTTAAATATTTATCTTGCGGAGGTAAACAGCCACAGTGAATATCTGAAGAGTAAACACATATTAAATCAATTCAAGTGCTTGCAAACTAATCTATTCTCAAATGCATTTACTTAAAGAGTCTACATTGCCAAGAACCCAGACATTCACTGATGTCAATGTACTTGAAAAGCACCAGCCTCTTGTGAGCAGCATCTCAGCAGGTCAGCTCTCTGCCAAGCAATCACATTTCCTGAAATCTCTCATCACAAATTCTCAGGACAGTTTTGTGCACTTTAAAGTAGAGATTTAACATTTTGCCAAAAGGTGCTCACAGGTGTCAAAATAACCAAAACCAAAACCCTCCTAGCATCTCCCTGCTGTCTTTGAGATTGAAGACAGTTTAAAAATCCAAAACATGGATCCACATGTGTATACCACTTTTATTTCATTGTCAAAATCCTGGACTAGCACCCAATTGCAGCAGCAGATCTAAAACCCAGGAAACTCCCATGGGCTCACCCTCACACTGTATGGAAATGTTGACTTTTCAAAGGTTTTGAATAAATTTATTTTGATGGTTGATGTTCTAACATCCCACAACTTTGGAAACATGAATTTTTGCCTTAGCTTCTACTGAACCATAGTTCTGGCGTGCAGGTGCCAGAACAAAGGAGGCTGCATGAACTGTGATGGTCTTTTTTTTTAGCATTGCTGGCAAATGTTGGGAAGAACCACCAGTGAAGCAGACAGTAAGTTCTTCTGAAGCCTTCACCATTCTTAACAAATGTCGTTATATCCTTAGAATGTAATACCAATTGCCATGTACAGAGAAATGAGCCATATGGGAAGCTAACATCTCTTCATAAAGGAG
>WBNO01031666.1:399871-419646 GCA_013400575.1 Peucedramus taeniatus | reverse complement strand
AACCAAAAAGAAAAAAAAAAAAAAAAAAAAAAAAAAAAAAAAAAAAAAAAAAAAAAAAAAAAAAAAAAAAACCCAAACAAACAGTTAGAAATTGTCAAATTGCTCCCTCCACATTATACATAAAATGGTTTAAATAAACACTTGGTCTGGGCTTTTTAACACATGCCCTTTTAAGATTTCAAAATATCTCAGGACAGTAATTTCACACATTTCCAGAGCAGGACATTACCTACAAAACAGTAATTATGATATTCAATGAAGAGCAGTTAGAAAGTCAGAGCTCTTTGTAGCTTGATGACAGCATACCAACAAAGAGCTGGAAATAAGGATATCTAATTTTTTCTGCATAATGTAACTAATTATGCAACAATTCACAGATTAAACAAACCTTGTATAAACATAATGCCTTCATTTGTAGGAATTCCCTCAGTTTAGTTAAGCAATTGCTTTTCTAATTCTTGAGGTATCATTAAAACCTTCCTAATTTGAACAGACACAGATGTGTACCATAATACTCTTTCCAAATGTAACCCTTGATACTTCCATAAATAAATGAAGGAAGAATTGTATTTTCTCATGTACTACTAATTATTTGGTGAAAGAGGAAATAGCAATTGCTAATGACAAAATTAAGGGTTTCAAGATGTAGTTCTATTAGTCTTTTGCATACAGGAACATTTCTCAAGGTGATTTCCAATTGACATGGGGCATAATGTATTTTTAAAGGAAAAGAATCTAAACCTCTAGTACATTATTTAAACTTGGTCACTTCTATAAAACAGCAGGCAATTCCTTGGCTATAATACTAAATGATGGCTGGATATGGAGACCACTGGCAGTTTGAGCCAAAGAGGAAGGCACTTAATGGACCAACATCAGATGTTCTTAGATTATGAAGATGCTTATTTTACAGGATGTTATTATGCTAATACGTTGTAAAAGAGTTTACAAGTACCTGGCTTTAATGTGTTCACCCCTGAAGGCGATCCAAAATCTGCTTTCTAGGCAATGCTTATGAATTCTTACAAACATAAAAAACAATTTCTGTGGTATTATCTATTTCAGTTTTCAGGCTGTACATGCAGTAAAAAGAACGAGCAGTCTAGTAGAAGAGGGACACTTACAGACAGAGAATACAGTAATAAAAGATTGATTAAATAAAGTTAGGTACAACTAAAACCAGTTAAATTAGATACACAGACATTATCTCAAACACACACACAAAAGAAATTAGGCTTATTTGTCCAGGACCTGCAGAATATTTCATAAGCACTGGGTTGAACATTAGACACCAAAGTTCACATCTAATTCAGTGAGCCACTTTTCCCCCATTACTGCCAACATCTCACAGCAGCTGCTCCGTACCTGGGAGCCTCTAGCAATGTCATCTCCCTTTTTCCTTCCCAGCTGTTCTTCTTGCATGTAAGGAAAGGAAAACAGACTAAGATAGACAGATCAGCCCAGGTTGGCAGCCATCTCTGGAGAAACCCATCCAAACCAAACCTCTTTGCATCTGTTTACAGGTCCCTTGTGGCAATGAATCTCACTTGAAGACACCTGCCTGAAGACATGTCGTCTTCACACTGTGGCAAGTCCAGGGCCTCCTTAGGCAGACATATGCTCTCTGTTCTTCTGCCACATTACTCTTAATTTCAGAGGTACAAGTCTCATCAGGCACTGAAAGGTGGAACACACAGGCAGCAGGTAACTGCTGGTTGAAAATTGTGTGTTTTATTTAGAAACCAGTCCAAGGGTGCTTCACGACCTCACTGCTGCAGCAGCGACTGAATCTGAAAGGCTGCACTTGGCAGTAGGGCAGGTCTTGATACAGCATTGTTAGGCACAATTTATGGCTATAATTTAAAAATTAAACTAAGACAAAGCACTGAACTGAAAAGCGCTCAATTAACATGCAGGAGGCCAAACTTCCTGCTGATATAATTTCTCCAACTTCAATGGAACCGGAACAGAAGCGAATCTGGCTCATTATTTCCTATTCTTCTGAAGATGGGGATGATACTATCTGTTATACTGTTATCACAGCATGGAAGGAGTTCTGCAATAGTGACCACTAATGCCAAATGCTGGGGAGAAGATAAATGCTATTTCTTGCTTCCAAACAATGAACAGAGAGATTGAATCTGGTCTCAAATAAGCCAATATTCAGTGTAAGCTCTTATACTGATAGCTGCCATAGTCTGGCTAAAAATGAAGAAAGCCATAGATGCAGACTTTTGAATAAGCAAATTAAAAATGTTAAATACTATCCTCAGGCAAAAGTAAGAAAACATAGGATCTAGTCCAAATCCCTCTGCAAATGTGGGTGACCTCAGTGCTAGGAACAGAGGGTTTTTTTCCTCAGAATTCAGACTTTACCCAGTTATGAAGCTATGTCTCAAACATAATACTATCTTTTTTTGTTTCTAATTTCAAAACTGTAGCCTATTTTGTCTGTCCTAGGGTTGGGATTTACACATTTTGGTCTTGGTATGCTGGTATTTGCAAAGCTCTGTGCTGGGCTTTTAAAACAGAGATTAACTTGCCCCATTAACTCTTTTTATGCAGAGATTTCCAGTCTGCACATAGGTTCCCTATACCTGCCCTACAAACTAGGGGTCACAATCGAAAAACCATTTCCTGTAGAATGGGACACCAGAAAAGTATGAAAGCATGTTACTATGTGCTTTTATCCACAAGTATTTTTATTTTATTTTTTTACATATGCAAATATTGTCACATAGTGCTAACCTAGGAACAAACAGTATATTTAGCCAGGCTTGGTGTCCTTCTAGCACTTAGTCCTTTTCAGCAATAGCAACCCATTAGTCTCATTCTACTCTAGTCAAACATTTCCACTGAGGAACGGGAACTAATTAAGCACATCAAGATTAATGAAAAATATAAGAAGCAAAGATACTGCAGTTGTTAAATCTAAAATACCTCCTGTGCCGGTACTTAAAAAAATTATATATCAAATTTCATTACAGTCTCATTTGAAGAAATGCTAGGAATTAATATTAACAGCAAATCTTCATTTCTTAGCTAGTCACTAGCAGTTACAAGGCCAGATTCCAGCAGTGGGATACCTTCCTTTATTTCTATGAAAAATTAAACACAGTTGCATGCTGGACCAGAAAGAGAAGAGGATGTCTCAAGAAATTCCCTGAGAAAACAGGCACTGTTACAAGATCCCTGTGGGTCAGATTTCACAGGTAGGCCATGTTCTGCCATCTGCTAATGCTATCACAGAGTATTATCAACTGAGACAGCGTGCACCACTGCCTGGTGAGATACTGGACAGGTCTACAGCTGCTTTGGAGGAATTAGCCAGGACACATCAATTTGGTAACTTTACTGTAATGAAATGATAGATGGCCAGCTGGTGGGAAAGGCCATGGATTCCTGGACCCATGCAGTATTACCTTCTGAATCAAAGCTGACACCAAGACAGGGACATCTCTCCTCAGGAGCAAGCCTTCAAGGAAGCTGAGGCTCTTGAAAGAAAAATATAAGCTTAAGCTCAGGAGAAACTGACTTGCAAAGAAAAGCATTGTGTTCAAGGAGTCCAACATGTTCTGAAATTGTTCTTCCTATAGCTTTTTGACAGCTGAAGCAACATCCTTTTTTTGCTAAAACAGGCTTAGAAGAGGAAAGGTTTGCTTATGATAAAATGCACCACTGTCCAATGAGTAACAGCATTTACATAAATAAGTTGCAATTATTATTGCACTCCTGTCTTGGAGATGAGTTCAATGTATATATCCCTGTGTATTCATGCACAGATTTAAAATATTTTTGCCATGGTCAAGGTGTTACCTAAGTTTTGCACTTCACAATTCATCTTTTCATCACCTTCTTAATTCCCTCATGCTGCTTTTCTGATGGAAAACTGAAGGTCAGCCTTATGTAAATATTCTGTTCGTTTCCAGCCTTCAGGTTCCAACTTTCTTAAAGCCAGAAGTATGGCACTGAACTCTGGATCAGGCCATAGCTTTGCCATGGGACCCAAGATGCAGTTCTAGATTCCATCACATTTTGCTTGAGCCTTTACCAGCATTTGGCTTCTAGCATGGCTGATTACACACCAGCAACAATTCTCTGCTATTCACAATCCCCACCAGATGTATCAGTATCTCAATGAATTAAGCTGCAATTATTTTTCTCACACCTTTGGAATATGCTACGACCAAAGCATGAACAGCTTGCTTCCTTGTTTTATACCTCAGCCCAAATAAGCTCACATTAAAACCCATATTTGCTCATCATTAGAGGGGACAATGTCTGACCCTAATTCTCCTGGGACACAGAGGGCTGCTTTGGCAGAGGTAGACACACAGAAGTGCCACAGACACTACTCTCATAGAATGTTCAAGACTGCTGCTCAGATATTTTTTGTAGCAAGCCCATAAAACTGGCCATGATGTTTCTGGCTAAGTGGGTAAGAAAAAAAGAATGCTTCCTGCATGAGCTAAAAATGAAAAGGACTAATTAAATCAACTCTGAAATAATACTGAAACGATGCAGTAAAGGTTCTTTTCTCTCACGCAAATGCATAAAGTTCAGCCTGGTCTGACCTGATTACTGCAGCCCAGGATGACAAAAGCAATGACCCAGTGGAAGAAGAAATCTCTCTGGGCACTTGCTGGCATGTGGTTCTGAACAATGGGAAAATGCTGACATGCTGTAGGCTCATCAGGAAGTCTGTGGGGCAGGTGCCACAAACCCACAAGTCACATCCTGTTCAAAGCTCTGAAACCTGTTTGTTGTGAAAAGTTTCATTTTCCTTGGGAGCTGATGAGTAGGTAATGCTGACAGTGGATCTGCATGCAGGGCTGCTGGAGCAGCCATAAGAAACCACTGCACAAAACCGGCCAGGAAGAAGAGAATGGCCAAATATTTTGGGTTTTTCTGACAGACAGAAAGACAGACTCCTAAAGCCATTCATGCACAGCCATGGGGAACATTGAGCTGCCGTAGTGTTCATCAAACAGTTCTCCAGGCTTCAGCTAAGCTTTTTCCTCTACTCAGAAGAATGACAGCAAAAATAGCAGTTTACCTATTTTGGAACATATTTTACTCTGCACTCACTGAGGTCAGTAAAAACCTGTCCCTTCAGCAAACTTTATTTGGCTTCTTCTCACCTCCTTATTACAGCATAAAGGAGCATGAACTGTTGCTGTCCAAATTCTAAGATCTCAGTTTCCTTCTGATAAACCAGCAGTACAAGAATCACCTGGTATTCCAGAACTCCAACTGGCCTCGTCATTCTACACTCTAGAGGACTAACAACATTTACACTTGCTGCTGCCAAAACCAGGGCAGAGCAGACATAAACCAAACAAAAGGCTGTTAATCTTCTACAACTATTTTCCAGATTAAAAGTTCAATCATGCAGGTGTTACGCCTGTGGTGCAGAGGTGTCATATTTCAGGCAATATGACTTGTTTAGGAAGATTTTTCTTGTNGGGGGGGGGGGGGGGGAAGGAGAAAAAGAAAAACAACAACACACACAGAAAAAGAAAAATCAAACCACCTTTCACTAGCTTTTCAGCAATACAAGAACTATACTGTATTTTTATCTGTAGCTTGTTCAGATTTATCCTTTCTGCCCACATTGATATAAACATGCTGCTTACTGATGCTGTTGTTTGCATACAGTCTTATGTTACTTTCTTAGGGAGAAGAAAAATTACCAACAAATGTGCACTCCAGCAGACGGTGCATGCCGTGTGCTCGTTAGCAAGGTATCTTTATAATAGCAAAGCAGTTAAATATTGATTATGAAGTTGAGCAAGGGCACAAATGCTTTATCTAAATTACCTTGAGGTTTGAGGAGGTTGCTGAAGATAAAGCAGTCTACAGGGCTTACAAGAAATCAGCCCACACACGCATCTGCTATGGAACTATCAGCAAAACTGTTCTGAGACAGATTGCAGTCTGACAGCCCAGGACTCACGTGCTCTGTGACTGCTCTATCAAATACCACCAAGGAATGCTGCCAATGGCCTGTTGTTTACAGGGGGAAAGGGCTGTAGCCACCTTAGCTTGCTTAATTCTGTAGGATAGCAAAGAGGGCAGGAGTGGACATGGGATCCTGAAGTAATGCCACAGCAGGAATTCAGCTTTGTTGATTATGAGGAAAATAAAGGGCTGTGCAGAGAGATTCCTTTTGGTCCTAGCTGTGTCTCAAGGATTCTGCATGAGTACAGTGGGTTTCCACACCAAGAGATTTCCAGACACCAGATAAAACAGGGACACCTTGCAATATCTCCATTCAGTACAAGACTTTAAATAAAATAATTTGATTACATTTTTTCCCAATCCGACCTTTTACGACCCATGTCCACACATCTTCCCCATGAATACATCAGGGCCAGACCAGCCAGAAAGGGGGGACAGACACAAAGAGGTCTGAGGAGGTTTCACCTACAACACCCAGAAGTATTTCCCTTCTAATCCATGCAGGCAGTACCTAGTTTACACATGATTTGTTTACACAAGTTTACAGCATGATTTGCAGAGGTGAGATTTTAAAAAGAGGGACCAAGAGTCTGCTTTCAATAGCCACAGTGAGCCAAGCTGAAAGCCCAGAACTCTCTCAGTGCTGTCCCAGGAGATCAGCACCAGACTGGACTGGCCTCTGCTCTGCTCCAGCCCCACAGCACTCATGAAATGGTGGGGAAAGCAGAGAGCTCCAGTTACCATGACTTCCCAGACAGCAGCCTTCCAAGTCTTACACTAATGAGTCTGGATTCTGCTGTTTACATGCCTAGTTTAAAAGTATAATGATTTAGGAGTTGGCAGGATTAAATCAGAGTAAGAGAAAAGCATTTTGCCTCGAGGCTTTCTTTAGAAATTAGACATATCACTTTCAAACATGCCCAATAGCATTTTAGTATACCTTTGAGATGTTTCAGCTCTGGTATGGCATCTCAAAAGCGCAGGAAGAAGAAAATGCAGGTCTTCAACATCTAGACTGTATGAGGAAAGGGGGAGGTTGGTGTCCCCAAGGAAACAGTTCAGGGCTTATGTAGGGAATCACTTTGTAATTCAGACTTTCTAATAAGACTCTCACAAAAAAGGGTCTGAAATCTCCATGCCTTTTGACTGATAAAGTAGGAGTACCCCTGGGCAGAACGAGGACAGCAGCAAACATGCTTTAAATTAAAGGGAAAGCAAGATGAGCAAGATGTGACCCAAATATCTGTGTGCCAGTGTACAGGCAGCATTTCTTGTCTTAGCCTCAGGGAATTCACAAGGCACTGTTCAAGCACTGCTGCTCCAGCACTGCACAGCCACCCCACAACAAGTGTTCACAGTCACATTCTCATGTATTTTTGCTCAGTACCTCTCATTGTAGCACTGAGCCAAACAGACAAAACAGACCAAGTAGAAGAAACTAAAATTGCAGTTACAGTTGATGGTGGTTAAGTGTCTAATTTTCACCATTATGGAGCCTCAACTTTTTAAAATATAAGTCTCCCATAATTATTTCAGTATTTTGGCCTAATTCCAGTTGAGGCTTTAATGGGACTCATTTTGACAAGAAATAGGATGTTGTCCCAATGGAGTCTCATTTGGATATGGGCCACCTGCAATTACCAATGAGCAGAGCTATGCAAGATTAAAAGCACAGGCAGTGTAATTTCTACCTTGTGTCCCAGGCTCTGTGGATTTGTTACTCATACAGCCTGTCCATCTGGGGAGCAAACAGCATGTACTCCTTGATGAGAAACTCTGGCCAACCGACCAGCTGTGAAAAAAATAGATTACTCTTGTCATTTTTTTTCTCCTAGGTAATTTACTGGGAGTAAAAATATAATTTCTTTGAAGGTTTGCAGCTAAAAGAAGATCCAAGGAATGGGTCTTATTTGTATTTAAAGTCCACCACACTTTCATTTTCCAAATGCAGTTTTGAAAATATAATGCTGATTACAGTTTTCCCTGTCATTTGGGACACTGGAAAAGTGAATTTCTATTATTCAGAGTACACCAAAACCAAATGACTGTTAAAGGGAAAAGTTCCTTTTAAAAGCACTACTACCCTCTCTGAGAGAAAGAAGATTTTTTTTTCTAACATTTTCTTAATATCTTTTTAATAATCATATGTTCCTGCTGCACCCAGGAAACTGAACAGACAGTTTTTGTCTTATTCAAGAGGGTTTTGGGCAAAATTCCATGGTAGTTTTGAAATTGAAAGTTAAGAACAAGTCAGTGACCTAGAATTGCTCTTAAAAGGCAGATTGCAAGTGACAGACTAAATGGCATTATAATATGAAAATTATTCTTTTTAACTTAAATTCCATTGTAGTCACAGCAATTCACACATCATGCTTGCTAACAGATTCACTGCTTGAGCTAAAGAGGCAGAAGCTATTGCTATAGAGTCTACCATTTTCTCCAGACAACATCACAAGAGGGTGCCAGAAAATCCACTTTTCTGACAACAAAGAGTGAGAAACCAAGCAGGTCCAGATAGTACTTTGGCTTTTAGATGTATTCAAAAAATTTCTGCTCTGTATTTCTTAGACCTTGTATCTGATGAGCCTAGACTACTTAGATATGCATGTAAGACTACTGCTTTTAAAATGTTAACATATCTTCCCAACTACCAACTCATTTTAGGAAGTTATTGGTGATTAGCACAACAGCAGGACTTACTACTCAGCACCTGTCCTAAACTACACCAAGCTGTTGTAGAGTGAGGTGTGTCAGTGCAGCAATCAGCCTTTCAGGGACAGTAGTTCTGTGGGAGTAAATCATGTAAACTTAAAAGCAGTGAACATAGTATGGCCCCAAACTGCATCATGAAAAGTGAAATGCTTTACATCACCCTGTCTTTTCCCACCACCTGCTACAGTTCTAAAATTAAAATAGTAAATAGCATTACTTTTTTTATACCTAAAGGAACATAAGAATCGCAGAAAAGTAGTCTGAAATAGAGAAAATACTGTTCTCCTTTATGATTCCCCCATCATCTCTGTTCCACATGATAGAAATACCTTTCCATGCATACTGAACTTTCAATATTAGGTAATGGAAAGAGATGGATCTCAGTAATTACGAAGAGAGGAAGTCACAACAGGGGAATCAGTGCTTGCTGTGTCTGATGCAGCAAGTGCTAACCTGACCTGACTGGCAGAGGTCATGCACAAGGTACAACTCCAGTGCTGCCTGATGCCTCTGACTTCACCCACCAAACTCCCCCAGAACAGCGAGAGTTGGTGAGAGCAGCATCTTCAATGTTAAAAGGAGAGAGAAGAACAGATGTGCTCCCCCAATTGCAAAAATTCTCTGCTAACAGCTGAGCTGTGGAAAGAAGATGATGGCAGGGAATCTGCACTACAAGCAACTGTACAGACCTCACCTATGATGTCAGACAGAATGTCTCCGTGGACAGCACTTGTCCAGCACCTGCAGGACTAAAACACCAAGACAGGTGCTTTAGCAGAGATGACCTCAAGAAATTAAACTGCTCCTCATTCTTATATTGAAAATTTGATCCAAGGAAATAAGAAAAACTTGACAGAAAGCAAAATTTCCTTTGTTGCCTTTATCATTTTTATATTTCAATTTATCATAAAGGAAAGCAGTGACTAAATTCTCAGTGGGTTATGAGTGCAGAGTGAGTCAGATGAACCAGTTCACCTTGTAAGACTCAACCAGCCTTGATTTAAGAAAACTTTCAGTAGAGAGAACAATGAAAAACCCCTGCCAAGGACTTAGTAGAAATCAGTGAAAAATTCTACCATTTTCAAACACTTTTCACCATAAACTTATCCTATTCTTCTACTTTTCATGGAAGTATGTATAAAGACAGCATGGATGCACCCAAAGATACACATTGAAGTAGTCAAATTCAATATTAGGCCTTTCTTTCTTACATATTAATAAGTAGTCAATCCAATGAAAGTCATTCCAAATAAATGTTTACGACAATTTTATTTAGAAAGACCATATATATCAAAAAATATATTTCTTTTTGTATCCTGAAGCACCAAAATTCACAAGTCTGGTCATCTAGTTATAAACATATTCCACATTACACACAGAGGGATAAATATTTGAACTATATCTGCATACACAACATATATGTATTTTCAACACAATATTTCAAATGTATTCTAATCAATGCTTTACCATAAATAGAAGACAGACTATTTTCCATTCATTATAAAGACAGCTGCGGTCAGCATTATAAAATACTGACTCAATGCACATTTGTTTTGTTTTGACTACACTGAAATCTAGCTAGTAGTGAATATCCCCACTGCAAAGAGGGTCTGACACTGAATTAGGAGCCATTTAAGTCTGAAAAGTTAGTCTTTATCAGACCTGTGCACAGAACTAAGCTTCACATAACGAAGGCAACACGATTCAACTGAGCAAGGCTGTGTTTTAAATAAAATGGACAGAAGGCAACATGCCCAAAACCTACAGTGTTCTGCTGCTACATGAAATGAAAAGATATTTAGCCAAATAATCTGCTGGCATATGCCCATGCACTTGGAGTCAAAGCAGTTATAGTAGTACAGAATCTGCTAATAATTATCCATATTCTCACACAGAAATGCACTGACATGGATCCACACACACACAGGCTTATTCCTGATGCAGTTTCCAGATCACTCATCTTGCGGGTACAAAAAGATACATGCTCATATTTTATACAGTACATTTGAAGTTTGAGCTACAAAAAGATTTCTGCATGTAAACGTATGGGTACATTTCCTCTGAGTGGAGAGGTACGTCAGGAGAATCTGATCTCACAGCCAGATCTGCTGCAACCACCCCCGAGATAACCTCAGAGGCAGTTTCACAGCCAGCTGTTCCGAGTTCACAAAGAATTCAGGCTGTAAGCCAGAGCCAAGTCCAGATGCTGCTATTGGGAACTTTCCAAAGCTTTACATCTGGATCCTGCTTCTGCCAAATGCCCCATCTGCCTGCAAGGTGATAAATTCCACCTCTCAGAGGACAAGAAGCAAGAGAACACAGCAGGGATAGAGAGCACCAACAGCATCAAATCAATACGAGGGATAGTTAACATTTGTTTGGAATTTAATAAAGTATTTTCTGAATATCCTCCTGCTTCATATTCCTACATCAGCTTTCCACAGAAGGCCTAAAATCCTGCTTTTCCATCGTTTTCAGCTACTGGAACACTTCATACTCAGCAGACCTAAAGCAACAAGGCATACGCCAAATGTGCAAGGGCAAATACAAATGGTTTGTGGGGGGATTTTTTTATTCCCCAAGATACCAAGAGATGGCTCAGATAAGTCTGAAGAGTGCAAGGATTTAAAACAGTCCAAACACAGAAGCATCAATATGAGTCTGCCCAGAGGCAGGACTGTCCTTGAGAAGGGTTGTAGGTTTTAAAAAGACTCATCAGGAGACATAATTAGTACTGTGAGAGTTAAAAAATTTTCCCTTTATGCTCACAAACAGCAAGGAGGAAGAGAAAACTGCAAAGGAACAAAATATGCTTCTACTAGTGGGGCAACAGATCTTATTTTTGCAAGTGAGGACCGTATCAGAGCAGTCAAAAAAAGAAGAATTCAGTCCAAGAGAAGTCACAAAGGATATTCTGTATCCAGAATTGTAAAGCAAGGAGAGATGAAAAAAAAAAAAAAAAAAAGACAACAAACACTGTGGAAGCGGTTTTATGTGCTTTAGGGTTTCTGTTGCACCCCTTTTTGGTACTTTCTTTTTTAAAACCAGCAGTAGCTCAAATCCCTCTGAATATCACAGAACTGTGAGCTCTTCTCTCACACTGAACTGCAGAAAGCTCAGCTTGGGGTGGGACCCTCAGTGAAAAGAACTACTCTGAAAAAAAATCCATAGCATTCTATAGCTGAAAGCCTTTGTAACATCACTATTCTTAACAGCACTGGCTTGTACACTGCCCTAGAAAACTGCAATTTTTCAATAGGGCTAAGCATTTGAGGAAAGCTTACATTGCATCCACACTTAAAACAGAATTAAGGGCCAAACTAGAAAACTACAGAGCTGTAGCACAGGCAAAGATCCTAAACTCAGTGATAAGGCAAAGAACAGAAGACTATTCAGGCAGGCTGCACAGCCTGGTCCAAGAAGACTTTTAAAGGGGAGTTTATGTTCAGCAAAACTTTTGTGAGCCCAGCAATGAAAAGCTGTTGGGACTCAAGCTAGAAATACAAAGTACTGGAAATAAAAGGTCCAGGAATGCTTTTTAGACTATACTGTACAACACCAGTATATAAAGACTAATAAGTATAGCAATGATGGCACAATTCATAGACAGGAAACAAGCTCACAGTGCTACACCTAAGTTCAGTGATTAGCAACAGATGGGTTCAAGTTGGAAAGAAGGAGAAGTGAATTGTGTTGCAACCTGGTTTTGTACAGGACCCAATCAATAAATACACAACAGCACTGTGGAGGAAGCAGCTGAGCTTACTTCCTACCTATACATTCATAGTTAGCCAAAGCCTTTATCAATCCTGGAAAAACAGAAAACACTTCTGCATTTTAAAGACAAAGAGGTAATTTGCAAGCCAATGACTTACACATAATATTTTAACATTAAATACGACAGAGAACATAACACTGCTTGGGAGGCCTACCAAGCTGGTAACCTTGTACAAGGTACCATGTAAACAGAAATATCCCCCCTCCACTTCAAAGGCCTTACAGAATAGAAAGTACATGATGCAGTGGGTTTGACATTTCAAGAAGATAAAAACCTAATGGCAAACATGCTAAAGGATCCAGAAGGAAAGCAGTCTAGAGAGCAAAGACAAAAAAAAATTGGAAATCAAATGAGAAGGGTCTGGCAGTGAGAAGCCACGGAATCAACCAAGGTTGACAACAAGCAACCCAAAGAAACCTCCTCAGAAGGTCTTGCAAGAAAGAGGTAAAAAAGTTTCTAAAGAAAAGAGCTAGAACATACAAGAAGATATAGGTATGCATACACATACACATGTGTATACTGACATATATAAACAAACAAAGGGGCAAGGCTTTCCTGGAACTGAAGCAGAGATGTGAGCTCACAGAGGCTGTGGTCAAGGACAGCAAAGGGAATAGAAGAATAGAACTGGACTTTCAGCACCAAATTGTGGCTTTTACTGTTGCTTTTTACTATTTAGTACGGCTACATTCCCTCAAGTCCTTTTGATTTGGGGAACTAATATAGGAGATTTGGGGTCCTTTTAGGTATACAGTGACCTGTACTGTTTTCCAGGGTTGAAAGCCAAAGACTTATGTACATTAGTGAAAAGTCAGAATCTTTTATGAGAAGGCAAGAACACAGCATGTTGCCAAAAGAGCAGAGCCTCTTACTGGCAGGAGTGGAACACATTCCTGCAAAGGACTGGGCACATTTTGATTTAACAGAAGAGCAATGCTGCATTTCTGTCTATCAGCCAGTGCAAGATTAATGCTTTCTGATGTGAGACTACTGCACACCAGAGAGAACTGACTGACAGAAGCATTAACTAATGTTTGTAACATGATGGTTTTACAATCACTACCCTCATATCTTTTTAACTAAGGGCTCCTATAAAGAAGGAGGTGACACCACATGTCACTTTAATAAATCTCTAGAAGCTAAAGTCAAAATCTGGGTGTTTGTGCATAGAAAAATACATATGTGTGCATGTGCACATATATGTCCACTCCACAACATTTATTTTAAGATTAGTACTTATAATTACTGGTACAGAATTGCACAAGCTGAGAAGAATTGTTCCTCTTTAAAGGAAAAAACACCCACATTGTTGAATTAGGGGTTTTCTAAATTTTAGGGAGAATATTTTTGGCCTTAAAGGTACTCCTCTGAGAACTCTATTTTATTTATGTCATTTTCTATCAGGGCATATTAAGTTGGCACAAAAATCCTACCTCATTGCCAATCAAGTAGTCAAGTGGATTTACACCAAACTTAATTATGGCTTACAAGGGGGAAACCCAAATTCCAGCTTTGATTTGTCCTTTACCACAAAACTGATACTGAGCAATTTTAAGGCTAGAGATGAAAGAAAAAGTGTTTGTAGACTCAGCCTTCATTCTAAGAAAAAGCAAAACAAAGAACAAAATCAGTATTCTGAAGGCTGTGGTTAACTCTACTGAGCTGGAGACCTCATCCGTTGCTGGTTTGAGAAATTTAAGACATGTCCTCAGCTTCAGTAGGACTAAAATCAAAACTATTTCTACTTTTCCTCGTCACTAATGCAGATTAATTCATTAAGAACTAAGCAAAGACCATCAATCAAGCTTCCAGGTAATCAATAATAAAGTCCTATAGGTTCAGACTGACCCATCTCTATTTTCACTGGAAAACAATTAGCAGGTTGAGTGTTATTAGAGTATATTGGACCAATTCCAATAGAGATGTAATGAATGGAATTAAAATGATTTCATTAACGCCTGCATATTGAAAGACTTACAGAACAGGCTTGGTGAGAAACCAACAAGAAATGCGAAATGTGATCCCAACCTGAATCTTCTCTTCAAACTGCTCTCCAGAAAAAGACAACCCAGCTCTATTGACTAAGTCTCTATGTTTCAGCCACATGTTTTTTTTTTAGTTAATTTCTCATTCCCATCCAGTTGTCCTCTTCTTTTGCTTACACATGAATAACAAAGTAGAGTTAAAAAATAAAAATAGAGAAGGATCATTTGACAGCAATGCATTCATTCTTCTTTAACTCAAAACACTGACAACTCCAGCAGCTACTTCATATCTCCAGGTTCCAGCAGACTACTGGAAGGATTGATAACCAGCCTGCAAATAATTTCTATGTCTGTGAACACATTAAATACAGATTGTTTCTCTTCTGCACTAAAGAATCTCTGTATCATCATCCTGGCTCTCCTTAAGACTTTTCTATTGCTGCTTTTATGTTTCACTTAGGGTAGGGAGAAAAAAATTAAAAGATCTCTGTTAATCTTTTCTTGACAGGTACAGTTTAGAAGTGGCAATGGAGCAGGTAATGAGTTTGACCTTGTGGGAGTGGTGGGGGCCTCAGGGTACCCTGCTCTCCTGCTCTCTTTCTTTCTTTGGGACCCTGCAAGCAATGGACAGAGGCTTATGAGAAGATGAAAGGATTCCTTTTCAGTTGCTGTTGAAATTAACTGATCAGACTGCCATCTGTAGGGTCCTGCTCTTCCTTTTCTTGTATTCTCCCTGCTGTGGGAATGAAACTGCAAAGAGAACAAAAGTGCCACTCAATTCAGCTAAAAGGAGTTCTCTGAAATGGCAAGCTGTTAATGTACATATAAAGATCATCTCCCATTGCGCTTGTCAACCAGTTTGCCCATCATTTCAGCTATCACTATCTCTTTGCTTTATCTTGGAAATCCATGAGTTGCCATGACAAGTCTGGAAAAAAAAATCTTAAACACTTCTTCAGATAATTGATGACATGTTAAGCTTGGGTTAATAAAGGCTAAATATCAATTCCTGTCCATATCAGCAAGGTAGGGATATTTCAGAAAAAAGCTCTGCAGACTTCACACAAAATCCAGCTACAAAAGAAGAGCTAAGGAAGTCTCCAGAAGTTTGCATCAGGGATATTCTCATTGGGGAGCAATGCCTGGGATGCTACAGCAGTAGAAGATAAACCGAAGGACAACATTCCCAAATAACTTATTTTGATAGGATCAAAACCCAAATGATACATCCACTGCAGAACAGAGTCATACAAGAGGGACAGAATAGTTTTCCAGTACAAAGAAGAAGCAGACAAATGTAACAAGGGAAGATTGTCAGTGCTCTGCATAAGAGTCATCATTTTTAGGTGAAACTCCTAAAAGAACAGAGATCTGACTTTGTGTTAGGATTTGCAGGCAAAATTCAACACATCATCAGCCTTCATAATTAACTGTTTGCATTGGGAAACTTTTGGTTAAGTCAGTAGTGACTCAAGGATATTCTTATAATGGAGAAGTAGTTTCAGGGTGGAATAAGTGTGATTTTCTGCAGGAAAAGGGCAGGGGGTAAGAAGAAACAAGAGCTAAAAACAGCTGATGAGTTAAATCTCCATGGAAAAAATATTACTACAATTTTTAATATTTTCTTTAAATCTCAAGAACACCATTAGAAATTAATGCTTGCCATGCAAAGGTGCAATGGAGCATAAATTTGGTGAAGACTATGGCTAGATCAATATTCCTTTAGCTCGTAAAAAGGTGTAATGACCTAAAAAGCTCTAAAATACCTGCTGTCAATAAAGCAAAGTACATTTGCAAACTCTTAGGTTACATTATGTAGTACCTGATGCAAAAATATTTATAAGAGCACTCTACAATAGAAATTCCTTGGGAGTTTCTACTATCTTTATGTTAAATTTGGGAGTTGAGCTACAATACTTGAACACAATGTACATTGTTTGTGCAAGCAGCTTTCAAGCTGAGGGAATTTTAGGCCACTGAAAATTCTTTGTTTCCTATTCATATGTGCATACACTGAATTATCTGGAAACCAGATGCTTTGAAAGTGCTGGGACTCCTTTGTAGCTAAGGCAGAAATTTTCTAAGAGTTTCTGGCTTTTTAGAGAACACCTTACTTGAAATTATCTCTTCTCTCTTTCATCAAGATCATTAATTGCATGTGTATTTGCAGTGCTATCTGCGACAGGTGTCACATATCTTTGCCCAACTCATTTGATTAATTGCCTCCAAAGCCTGCCTCTGGCTAAGGGGCATGCCACCTTTTACTACAATCCCTGCCAGTCACCAGCAATTTATTTGTCACATGTACATACACAGCCCAAGCTAAGAACACTAAGAACTCATGTTACCATGCCCATCTCATTGAATTAATTGCTTCAGTGGCAAGCCCCTGGCCAGGACAAATTTGGTTAACTGTAGTGTTAAATCACCCATACAAACATTCTCCACGTGTATACTAAATCCATTTACTGGATTTACCACTCACCCATTTTCTGTCACCATATACCTCAGTCCTTGCCACTCATTTGAAGGTTAAATATCACATGCACAATCTCAGCTCCAGCTGTTGATCTTGACTCTGTCTGCCCTCTGTTCCATGTTCTAGAGTTAGAACACACTAGGTGAGATGTTGTTTCTCCCAAATCCAAATTTATATTATTAGTTAGAAAGTGTCAGCATTAAGAAGGCAGATGGTGTAAAATTTACATAATGTCACATTTGTATTTTGTGGAATTTACCTATATCCTTTGTTGTTTAACAATGCCCAGAGAGCTGCAGTTTATACCAGGTGTGCAATGGCCAGGAACTTACACACCCTGAGGAGGATACAACAGTCAGAACGGGGAGTTCCAGAATCCCCAGCTCAATAAACAGCACATGTCATTCAGGCCAACAAAAGTATTAGATCAGGGTACACACATCCATAGACTTTGATGGAGAAGATTCACATTTTAACTGCAGTTGTGACCAAAGCCTGTACAGTGTGAATCAGGCACAGGCATGAGGAAAAGAAGGGAATACACTGCTGCAAGTTCCCAAACACAGAAAATCCCAGATGAGATCCCTTCAGCNGACCCCAAAATTCAAAAAAATCTGGGGGGGGGGGAGGGGGAGGGGGTATGCAGCTGTCATTGCCTATAGCAGGACCCCATTTTAGTCAAAAAAGTGAGTCAAAACCATCTGAAGTATTAGAGAAAGTAATGGGGCATGATACCCATTTATGGGGCAGAAAGTAAAAATTCAGAAAAGAAACAATACTGGAAAGATCTTGCTGGTCTGGCATGGGTGAGTTGGTTCTGACAAACAGGCACCTGCTGCTGATGAATCCTTCACATGCAACAGTCACACTCTGCATCTGATCAGTCATGAAAGCACAAATTCTACCCTCAGACTGAATCAGAAAGAAGCTACATGACAAGCAGTTATCCTCCAGGTTCACAAAATTACACAAAAGGTCACATCTACCCTGGCCATTCTTCATTTAAGTGTCACCCACACAGCCATGTGTTCACAGGAGATTTATACACCAGTTAAGCAACTGCTGTTCATTCTGGATGCAGAACCATGCTCAGACTAGCTACTGCAGTATAGCTGTATGCATTGGGAATGATACTATGATTTCTCTGGATATTGTCCACATTTATGGAGCTTTATTTATTGATCTAGCAAAGGTTTCTGATACAGTTGACCGCACATTTTTGTTACAGCAATTTAAGCATGACACAGATTTTACTGTAGCTTGGTTTAGCAGCAATATAATTGGTCACTGGGTATTATGGGGAAGCTGGCACTGCAACAGCTCTGCTGTGTCCGTGCAACAAAGAAAGGACATTCCATTCCCCCAGACTGTTGGCCTAGCACCTTCTCCAAGCATGGCATATTCACTCTCCACAACCTACAGGAGTCCACTGAAAAGTCTGCAACAAACACTCAGCTGTCTTCTTCAATGGAACCTGTCCACATCTGGCAGCCTGGACAGATCAAGAGATAACAATTTTAAATACTCTCTCTGCTCCTCAGAAGAGCAAAGTCAGAACACAGAAGCCCCCAACATCATTTTCCAGGCTTTCCCCAAACACTGCAATTTAGTATTTAGTATTGCTTTCTCTAACACTCATCCTAGCAGATGTCTGATTCTTGGGCTTGCAGAAGGATGTGTAAAATCCCTTACAAGCTGCAGTAAGTGATTTCACTTCAGCTGACAGCGGTTTATTTTAATATGTATGCTGTTTTCAAAAAAGTACAAATGCAAAGATAAATAGTTAATTTTGTGAAAAGAAGTGCTTCCTGCTTTATTTACTGTGCTTCTCATGTACCTCACAAAGCACAGAAATACTCAGGAGAATGTCAGCTACAGGAAGTCTGCATGGTGTGACATGAGTTTGTAGGAAACAGGGCAGTTCTGGTCTCAGAAGTCTGGCAGGTTGAAGGCAGAGGGGAGAAGCCATGGCAGGACCAGTAGAACTCCAGCATCCAGAGAAGCAATAAAGTCATTATTTCTGGCATCAGAAAACACCAGAGGTCTAACTAAAGAACAGGGTTTGAACCCGCTACTCAGCCTGGAAATGGAAGGGAAGAGCAATAGCAAATCCAGGAATGGCCCTGGGCAGGCCCTTTAGCCACAAGGCACCGCAAGCAACAGCAGCCCTTTATTTTCTTCAGTACTCAGCTCAACTTTTGAAAAGTTATTGTAATCAGCTTCTTCATTTCAGGGGCTGATCATCTCCGAGAGCTAACAAAGAATTTGTTTTCCTCCCAGTTGAGCAGATGTACTTGAGTTCTTTAGGTTTCTTCACCTCCAGCCCTAAAGCATCAGAGCACCCATGTGTTCCTGGGTGCTGCAGGCACAGGGGGGAGGCATATCCCTACTTTTCTGCCTGTGACACATCTGTTTTTTCCAAAGGCTAAATACTTCAGTCTGACTAAAAGCACTGGGTTAACAGTGCAAGCATCTGTGAGAGGTAATTATCTCTGTTATACAAAATTTACTTAATATTTAAGATTATACATATATTATATATTATACATATATTATATATTATACATATATTATATATACGTATATTATATGTGTCCTCATGTCACCTTTAACCATATGATGACAGTATCTTAAGTATGGATAGTCAGTTCCTCTTGATGTTCAGCAGGAAATATCACATCATCTCTAAACTGAGCAATTAATTCACTATTTCTTACAGAATATAAAATAAATTGAACTTTGAATGCTATATAGCACCTAAGACTATGGATCAGATTGCCTTTATCAAAATTCCTTAGCAGAAGCAATGAATTGTTCAAAAAGCCAACCACTGGAAGGCAGAAAACTTTCCTCCACAAAG
>WBNO01031666.1:367636-399763 GCA_013400575.1 Peucedramus taeniatus | reverse complement strand
AATTTGTTTTCCTCCCAGTTGAGCAGATGTACTTGAGTTCTTTAGGTTTCTTCACCTCCAGCCCTAAAGCATCAGAGCACCCATGTGTTCCTGGGTGCTGCAGGCACAGGGGGGAGGCATATCCCTACTTTTCTGCCTGTGACACATCTGTTTTTTCCCAAAGGCTAAATACTTCAGTCTGACTAAAAGCACTGGGTTAACAGTGCAAGCATCTGTGAGAGGTAATTATCTCTGTTATACAAAATTTACTTAATATTTAAGATTATACATATATTATATATTATACATATATTATATATTATACATATATTATATATGTCCTCATGTCACCTTTAACCATATGATGACAGTATCTTAAGTATGGATAGCCAGTTCCTCTTGATGTTCAGCAGGAAATATCACATAATCTCTAAATTGAGCAACTAATTCACTATTTCTTACAGAATATAAAATAAATTGAACTTTGAATGCTATATAGCACCTAAGACTATGGATCAGATTGCCTTTATCAAAATTCCTTAGCAGAAGCAATGAATTGTTCAAAAAGCCAACCACTGGAAGGCAGAAAACTTTCCTCCACAAAGCCAAGAATACAGGGAGATGGTCTCTTATCCCAGTGGATCCTGGCATCCATGGCATGGTCCTTGACAGAACTTCAGACACATATGCAATACCTAAGTGTTACAATATGAACACGTACAGCCAGGAGCTCTCACAGCCTCACATGTGTTGTTTGCCCCATGGAAACAGCAGCTTAAATCACCTCATACCCTGAAGGAAACTGTAATGCTTCTACTCAATAGTATCCTTTGTTTCTATTCCAGCTCATCTCAGGTGATATTTCCATACCTTATGTGAAACAACAGAGCTGATCTCTCTTTGACATTCTGATTAAAGGTACTGGAGTGGATTCCCTGTACACTTAGACACAAAATGGCTTAGGTCCCATTCCAAATTATATGCACTTACTGAAACGGGATCCAAAAATGGATAGAACTTGAGATCACACATTTATATTAATTTTAATGTTCTCAAGATTAGTCAGAATTTTTTAAGCAAATCATTCATTTACTTGAATCTCTGTTTCACATTAGAGAGGATGGTTGTACTGAGATTTTAAATCAATTTTGGAGTCCTTTTCTACTGAGGATTAAGCTTGATGATTAAAGGGACTTCATGTTAATTTCAATAAAATTTTGCTTCCCCTTTCATTTACTATTTCATCAATTCAGTAAGAGAATTTTGCAGTCCCAGAGCTCATCTCTTGAGGTCTAACACAACAGTTTCCTGGTAGGCTGTTCTTTCTCCCTTTTCCACTGACTATGATAGAGTCTAACAATGGTCTCTCTCCCCTTTGACACTGACCTGCTGGAGGACTCCTAATGTTCTCCTCACACCCCACTGTTCTCACTAAATGTATTTTGACAAAAGATCAAAAAGGTGAATGACCAGCACATCCCTGTGGCTGCTCTGGGTTACCCCCATAGGTTGTAAAGAGAACAAATACAAATCAGTCTGTGTGCAGAAAGCCAAGAATAACTCACAGGCAGCACTGCTGGTGCCCTTAGAAAGCTTCCCTCCCAATTATGAAAATCCCAGAAACTGTTAAACAACATGACACCAACAAACCAACAGAAAATTTCAGCCCCTACAGATCTACAGTCTGTGTTACGGAAGCCCCGAAAGCCCCAGACTAAAAAAATCACACGAGAAAGGGCAAGAAAAGGCTCCAGGTTCATCAAACCCATTCTCTATCCCAAGGCAGGAACATGCCTAGCTGTTCCTCTGAAGTATTTGCCTGTTCAACGACTCTGCCTCTCTGTCTAGGTCTGCACAGATGAAAAAAGATCCACACTGTCATCATTAGGAGTTCCCTTGGGAAGGAACAATCTTCCAGAACACACATCCCCAGCACTCCACCCCAGGGGTCATGGGCTCAAATGGGACCTTTGTTCTATATTCTTATGCAATGAATCAAAAAAAAATTAAAACAGTGATTTTGATGATCAAAAGCAGTGATTGCTTTTGACAGAATAGAGAATTTTTCTCTGCATTGTGGTAATAGTTATTTCTACCAATTTTCTTAGCAATTTTCTTAAATATTAGATTTTTCTAATTATAAGAGAAATATTCACAACCACACAAAATTTAATTTTATTTTCCCCATTAAAAAAAAGAATCCTTTCAATAAATGCTGATGGATTTTCAAATTCCAACATCTTTGTCACCATAAGTTTCTTTTTTACCAAGTACACCTACCAAGTCAATAAAATATTGTCCAATTCCAAACCTGATATCAGCTTTGCAGACAAAGTACTCAAGGTCAACCAAGATGTCAAATAGCTGAACAAATGGTGAGGCTAGAAAACACTCTCAGCTGCATGATCACGTCCACAGCACCTTGCTCCTGTGCCATCTTATCGCTCTCAGCTCTGTACTTGTATTAAGAAAAGCTACATAACTGACACCACCTACATACTGTCCATGGCTATTTTTAACACATCAAATCTGTTGCAAGTCTCTCCCTTATCCATTTTTAAACTAAACCTATCAAAGAAGTAAGTCCTTCTCTCTGCAGAACATGGATATTTTTTCCTCTCAGGAGACAGGATAAATTTAAGACCAGCACCTAATGACTGAGCAGAGATGGAAGAAGGAAATGCTTGGCATGAAAAGGGAAGAATTTCAACCTTTTACTCTGAAAAGCATACCATTTCCTACTTCCCTAAGTGTTCCCAATAAAAGTACGCCTAGAAAAGAGATGTGAAAAAATTTTAAGGGGTTTTATTCTCCCACTGAGCCCTCTGCATTTGGACTTATGACAGCACTACAGAAAGATTACAGTGGATTCAGTCATTCATTCTTCACCACACACATTTCAAATTCATCAAATAGGAGTGGTTTGCTCTTCCTGCTTCCAATGGAAATTACCAAGCAACATCTCCAATGCTTTTGCTCATAGGTTGAGGACAGGTTTTGCCATTGTAAATAGTTTCTTTAGGTCTACTACCTCAGATCATGGATCTCTTAACAAATGTTTGTGCTAACCTTTTTCCCAAAGTGTGGTTTTATTGGTATCTCAAACAAGACCACCTGGGCCCCTGGCTTGTTATTCCTCAGGCTTTATCCAAGACATTCTCACCACTCATTTCTCCTGTCAAGGCAGCAGCTCCCTCCAAGGCACTGGCACAGGCTGCCCAGAGAAGCTGTGGATATCCCAGCCCTGGCAGTGTTCAAGGCCAGGTTGGATGGGGCTTTGAGCAAGGTTGTCTACTGGAAGATCTGCCTGCCCATCACAGGGGCTTGGAACTAAAAGATCTTTAAGGCGTCTCTCAACTCAAACCATTCTGTGATTCCTCATCCTCACTCACAGCAAACAGGCAGAAGCTCCCAAGCGTGAACAACCTCAGTGTACCCTTAGAAAATTCTTCTCCTTAAAATTAAATCTGGAGTGTGCTGTGCTAGTCTGCTACTTATTCCTACTCTCCAATTCTCTCTCAGGCTAAAAATGGGTACAGAAACCGTGTTGCCCTGTCCCTTAGATAAGCAATGATTCTTGTATTGCTTTCAGCAGTTTGATTAACACAGCTACTGCTCAGTACAGACTCCAGAGCTCCTTTTGGGAGACATTTAGGCAAAAGGTTTGATTGAGGAAGTCACTAGAATCAGCCTGGGTTTAAGAAAGTAGTTTAACACACCAATGTCACTATTAAATACACAGAATCTTATGGCTTCCCTGCAGCTCTGAATGCAGAGCTGTTAGAGACCATCTTTATTATAACAAATATATAGAAATCCTTTTTGTTCATCCAGAGTTTTGAGCTGAGCCCAGGCTGCAGCCAACAGTATCTATTTCATGGTACACGGTTCTCAAGATGCCTCTGAAGCTTTTATCAGATACTTCAGCACACAGGTATTGAGCACAGGTGACAAAATACAAGAGTGCTTCCACCTCTGTCTGCACTCCACGATGGAAGAAAACAGGTTCTCTGTTCTGTGCCACTGCTGCCATCCAGAGCCAGTATGAATGGCTGTTTTTTTGGGAGTCTGACTCCAGCAGTAGGATATCGGCTAGAATTTCATGCTGCAGCATTGCTACATTTTATTTGCTGCATTTGCAATGCCATCCTTTTTCCCCTTTAAACAAATTGACTGTTAGAGCACATCACAGGGTGAAAACAGCTCTGAGAATGCTGACACTTTGAATGTTCTGCTGGAGTATGGGAAATTTGTATCTTTTGATGGAACAAAGTCAGTGGCTTTACTTTGCTGTCGCATTTTGTTAAGCATGTGTCCAGTTTCATTTACATGGCTGTTAACATCCCTTTTTCCTTGCTTAGAAACACTGAGGCCAATAACACAGAGCTCACACTGGAAATGGAAATACAAGAATGCATCTCTCTATATTTATACACTCACAGCCGTAATGTCAGAGCCAGGGGCAGCAAGAAGAAAAATACCTGTGCATCTTACCTGTGACAGCCAGGTAAAGTCTCAAATTCCTGAATTTGATGCCCAAAATATGCATGTTTATTTTTCTGATTAAACAAAGCTGTATTTGCCATGTGCTGAGGGCTTTTTTTTTTTTTTCTTGTTGTTCTTCAGGCTGTTGTAGAGATGTGGAAAAGGGGAGGTATGCATCCTGCATTTTACTGCTAGATGCTTTTACATGAGTGCTGTCTACTACATTATGTTCTCTTCTACTTTTCCAATTAAGACAGCTTCACAGAAAGCTCTTTGGCATAACATTTTCTGCCAGCTAATGCCAGAAGGACACAATATGTTACAGTTTTACATGTTGGATTTAGTTTCCAATGGTGTCAGAGCTATACTTCTGACAAGAGTGGACACTGATCTTGGCATTTGTAAAGCTGTGCATGTAGCAGAGGATGGTCAGCAAACAAACCAGCCCCTTCAGGCTCACACTGCACCAGGTAGAAAAGGGGTAAGGCAAGGGCATGTGTAGGATTTAAACACCACAGAAAGGTCTTTCCATATATATGATATGATGCATAAAACAGCCTGGTAACATGCAAGGGGTGCTGGACTGCACATACTAGGGGGTGTCATTGAGGTGACTCAAACCCAGCAGTATCTGACATCACCCAGGACATTCCTTGGGAGCAGGAGCTCAGTTCAGCTCCACAGACTCTCAACAGCACTATCCTGCATCAGTATCCCATTAAAAGGACCAGGAGCATTTAAAGACACATTAATTATTAATAAGGTGGGTAGAATTCAGCCCATAATGGCTCCAGAAAAATGAAGTGGTTCTAGGCAGCATGAGGGCTATTCTACCAAACTGCTAAATGCAGTGAAGGTATTTGCTCACTTCCACAAAATGACTGCTTGTCTCAGTCAGTTTAGATTCATTTGACAGTGTTCTTGGTAGAATCAAATATTTCTAAATTTAGAAATTCAACAGGGAATCTCTCTTTGTCTGAAACTTGAGAACATTGGCATCTTCTAGACAAGTTACTACTAGCACTGCAATTCAAATTTTATTTCTTTTTGTATCTCAGTACAAATAATTGTGAAAAATGCATCAGGCCAATTTAACAACAGAAAAACCCTTTTTTGGTATAATTTCAAAGGGCTTTGCACTTGATACATTTAATGAAACAAATCTTATGCTCTAAAGATGAATATTTAATTTGAGTTTTTAAAACCATGGTGTACCCTGTGTTCCACATAAGAAACAGACAGGGTATGTACCTGTGCCTTAATCAAAACCAACACCATTTCATTAAGACTCACATTCCCTTTGAGAAGAAAGGTGTTAGGCTGGGATTCAGCAGGTGGCACTGTTACACATAATTTAACACTTTTACAGGCTAGACATACTTTTTGATATGAAGATGGATTATGCCTTTGTTAGGTTTTCCAGAGAAGTTCCTTTCTGGAAACAGGAAAAAAAGGATAGGTCTTCCAAAGTGTAGAAGGCTCTCTCTCCACTTTAATCTCTCTCACAGGAGTCAGCAGTTGAAGCAGAAGTCAAGGTGTACATTGGAAATGCTGGGAGACATGATGCATTTAACTTTGAGACCATTTTTCTTTCAGGAACCAGTTGAACATTTAAATAAATCTCACATCACTTTGAAGAGAACCATCATCCATACTACTCTGCTTTCAACAGGGAGTCAACTCACAAGAACTCCTGACATGCAAAACCTTTACATTGAGAATGCTCACAATATTCAGAGGCAGTTATAAAAAATATTTAGTAACTAATACTTTTTCTTACACTGAATGTAACTTTATTGTACCGAAATTGGTCCTCCCCTCTATGCGAGCACCAGCAGGTCTACTGGGATTACCAGGGGAAGAAATCTGAGAACAATACTTTAACTTTACTCTCTTCTCATGCCCTTTTTTTCTGGGTTAACTGCAGCCTAGGTCCTTGGCTTGGTGCCCTCTATCATAACTATTCCCACCACTAGAAGCTCCCAGATGAAAGGCACTGACTTGTAGCTCCACACCAAGGAAGAGTTAAACACAGAGAAGCCTGCTAGCAGCCAGGAAAACAAATTTTCTACTGTTTGGGCATATCCATCACTCTAGTCAACTCCTTAAGATCACCAACCACCTCCCAGCAATGTGCATTACAGTTATGAATTTGTCTTGATGGCAGAAAGCTTTTCTCTAGGCTCCAGACTTGCTTTTCTAGATGTCCCTCACTCACCCAACTCCTCTGCATTCATGACAGAATTAGTTACTGGCCTGCTCCCTCTCCACTTCCCACAACACAGCAGGGTCCACCTCTGACTGTCCATCAACTCTTCAAAACTTATTTCAAAAAAATGTTTTGAAATAGGACTTCAGTTTCAAAGAATTGATTCCTTATCACCTTTGCTAGTATTGCAAGGAATGAGATTTTCAACTGCTGCCTTTTCCTGCACACCCAATAATGGTAGCCAACATTTTTGAATCAGATCTAGTGTTGTGTTATTTGTTTTTTCTGGGTTTTTTTGCATGGAATTCATCAAACATGAAACAAAGTACTTTTTTCTTGGTGATTTTTGAGGGGTTTTTGTTTGTTGGGGTTTTTAAAAATCATATCATTTAAACTGATTTGTGCCAACATCAAAAGCTTTGAACTTTTATCTAGGAGGTTGAGCCGAGCAAATAACAGATATTGCTGCCTAAGCTTTTGGGAAAAAGGAAGGATGTGGAAGCATCAGGAAAGATTTATGAGAGAGGAGTTCAGCCTCTTTTGAGGCAAATCTATACTGAGATTACAACAGCTTTTAAAACAGATGTTTGAGCCAGGAAACCACAGGTGGGAAGAGTCAGATGGCATCTTCTTAGGAAGACTAAAGGAACTCTGGAGAGAAGATCTATAAGAGGCAGACTGGTATCCATTACAAACTCTGAAGCAAGCAGCCTTACTGGCAGATGACATGTAGGAAAAAAAATGGGGAAGATGCAAAAAGAGAAAGGAAATTATCAGATCATTCTATTCTACTTGTGAGCATGCTTATTTCTTTGTCAAGAGGGTGGTCAAACACTGGGACAGGTGTCCAAGAAAAATGGTTGATGCCCCAAGCCTGTCTGTGTTTAAGGAGCATTTGGACAATAGCCTTAGGAAACACACTTTAAATTTTGGTCAGACAAGTTATCCCTTGAGTGGGAATGATTTAAATATAATTTGTTCCTGGATACTAGACAAGGAGATTGTACTTCCAAAGACATGCTGCTGCTTTGAATTAGCATTTGCCTTTGAACTCATGTCCATTTGTAAAGTTAAGGCTTTGGCACCAAGAAGAGCATCAATGCTATACAAAAGCTGCCTATTTGGGAATGAATTTTTCAGTGACCTTCACAGGACATGGCCAATTTCCATGCCTGCAAGTTATTCTGATAGGAAACTAATATATGCAATTTGAAGATAATGCATAAGCTGAGGAAACCAGCAGAGAAAAAACTCAGAGACCAGTATCAGATGGGCTCAAAGAGACTTTTAATATGGCAGGACACACTGGGCTATTCTCTCTGTAAAACAATACCATCTGCCTTCTCCCTTTAAAAATTAAAATTCAAATAGAAGCATAATTCTGACTGTTTCAGCCTTTATCAAACTCAACTGTTCAGCACAGCATTAAATGGTATGAAATAAGGACTCTTGGAGGACTGTGCATACTGCATGAAAGCATTCATTAAGTCTAAGTTATGGTTACTTCTGCTGTCAAGTCAACAATGCACAATCAGTGGTGGCTAAAATTTTAGGCTGGTATGTTAGACTAACAAATAGCTTTTGAGTCATATAAATTCTGTTTCCTGCTAATGAGGACAAATTATATGTCACCACAGAATTAATTTCTTTCTTTGCACTAAACAAAATAACAGGAAGAAACTTCTTACAGATACAACTTTGTAAAAACTTGAGATTTTTGCCAGAAACAGCATTTCTGTTTTCAGCATAAGGACATACAAAGATGAGGCAAAGGGAAAAACGTTTGGAGCCAGATTTTAAGAAAAATAACAAAAAAATAAATTGAAAATTACACCTATACACGATTCTGCAAGTGTCCTATGTTGTCAAAAATATTTGGATTCACATGAAAATGAAGCATCTCTGAAGTTCAGGCTACACTGAATCCAAACACAAATGTTATGACCAGGACCATCATCAGTTAGAATGGCATCCTACAGTATCACAGACCACCAAGCTGAGCTACTAGATTTTACTGAACTCTCTTCCTAAAGTTCATATGCTGCTCCTTGCTGGCTTGTCAAATATCAACTCAGAGTCATTCAAATCAGCACAACAAAACAACATCCCCATCTCATTTCTCTCTGACTGTATCACCACCATTTCCTACAAACCACTTGGCACAAAGCACAAAACCTTGCCATAGACCTGTTGAATGATTTGCGTTGAAAGGGATCTTAGAGATCATTTATCTAGAAAACATTAGGTATATGGTATTTAGAGCAGGATTTGGGAATACCACCACTGGCCTCACCACCATAGATCACATTAAAAGCATTTAACCCCTCTTAGAGTACAAAGCTTATGCCACAGGATCAAAACAGGAATCACAGAAGCATTCTACAGTTATTCTACTTCCTCAGGATCACTAAAATAAAAAATTGCATGTTTTGCAGTCCAGACTATGCATCTGAATAAAGATAAAATGGCCCATAGCTCTGTAGAGCTCTATTCATCCAGTGGGCAAAGAGCCCCAGAAAGCAAGTGCTGTATAGGAGCTACAAGGTGCACAAATTGAACTTGTGTCAAAGAAAAGAACTGGTTTTTCCATGTGAAAGATGGTAAAGCCTGCTATAGATGACACAGAGGAAAAGACAAATAAGAGGCTAAACCTACCTTAACCTTGTGTTGCGCTGGAACAAAGGGGAAAGCTGGCACAAAGCAGCCCAACACCCATAGTTTCAAATTTCTTCCCGAGGCACAAAGAGCCCTCTTCCTCCAGAGTCCCAAAACACCCGGAGGCATTTGGTTGGTATCTGCTCCTCAGCCCCGTGCTCCTGGGAAATGCAACTCCAGGTAGTTTAATGACAAAACCTGTACATCTGAAGGAGTTACAGACTGTGAGTTCACAGAACTGTGTATTTGTATGCAAGACAAATCAGTAATCCCTTGATTATAGAAGACTAAATCAAGTGTTTTCAGGTGAAAAGACCTACATCTTTGGGTCAGTGCAAGAGGTTAAACTCTTCCACAAAGACACATTAACAGCATCTCAGTTAAGAGAGTTGGGATAGAGTTATCCTAGGAAAACATTCCATAAACATTGATGTACTCATTGTTATATTTGATAGGAAGTTCTAAAGGCTTAAATATTTTGTACGAAGTCTGCTAATATTTTTAACTGAAAGAGATATTTTTAACCAATTTTTCCATTTCTCCAGGAGTAAGCCTGCCAGTCACAATTGATCCCTGCTTTCCCAGTACCTCACAAGGATGTCATCCCTTTCTTTTTAAACCAAATCCTTTCTAGCATTTCAGAAGACAGAAATAAAATCATCTGCTCTCAGTTTTAGCTATAATAGTTCTGAATAATTTATATGTGGGAAGAGAAGGAGAAGAGATGTACAGCATATGACTGATCATATTAGTGTAGAACAGCTCGATAAACTGTTTTCCAGAGGAATGGCAGTCCAGTTGCATGTTTGTAAATTATACACTGAAAACTGAACAAGAAGCCACTTACAAAATGTAAATATTTCTAATGAAATCATTGCATAGAAGAGTAGCTTCCCCTATCTTATTGCATACATTTTTTTTCTTATAAAGGCAGACAATAATTTGACTATCAAAATTCCCATTAGATTAGGAGAAGGTGCACTGAGGTATAGGCCTGAGAAGCAGGAATTCATGTCTCATCTACCCAGTTAACTGTTCTTTCAGAGGCAGTAATGGAAGGATGATCTTGCTGAAAGGCAGAAGGTAAGTTCTGTTCCCAGTTCTGCCAAGTGACCCCAGACAAGACACTTGTCCTGTTACAATACTATAGTCTTCACAATATAGCAACAGACTTCTGTGACTTCTTTCTTCTAAGGTCTACAGAACATAAAAATCTGCAAAGTCTAATGAGATCAAAAAATAAAAGGAACCTTGGCGGTTGTTCTAACTTGAAAGAATTAGTGAATTGCCCAAATAATTAGATATAATTACACACTCCAGTTAGCAAAATACACAAACTCTAACAAACAAAACCCACAGCTCTCAGTCCAATTGGTCTACTTCCATGTGCATTTGTAGGCTGGCATCCACATTACAACTAGAAATTTTCCAGTATGTGCCAAATAAAGACCTTACTAGGAGGTGAGTAGGTCCCTGGGTATGGGAATAGTCCTTTGCTCTTCCAGCACAGCCATACAGAATTAATGAAATGGAACATTTAGAGTTTAACATGCTCAGCAGATGATGCAAATTTCACCCTTTGTCTCTTCCCAGTATTCCCTGATTGTATCATTAGCAGACAGCTCCCACCAGGAACGAAGAAAAAGTGGGTGAGAGTAAGAAGGACTTTATGTCCTATACATATACAGAAAAGTACACAGGAAGAAGCTGATGTGGGAAAAAAATGAGTCAAATGACTGAAACAAGACAAGAACACAAGCAGAACCATTCCATACATTTCTGTGTGCCCCTCTGCTCCTTAAAAGGATCAGTTATGATGGTGATTGCTGTGTAGATGGTGGGAACATATTTACATATTTAAAAATCCCTTTCTACCATTGGATCAAACTCCTGAGAGAGGAAATAGCACAAGACCCACTTGACCAATTCTGTGGAAGATTAAAGCATTGTCTTTTAAATTTAGACCAAAGTGACTGCTCTTCCTTTTCTGGCTCTCTATTCTGAAGCTGCTTGCTGAGAACTGACAGCCTCCTCACCTCATCCTGGGCCCCACTTACAAAGTGGATTCTGGCAAGAAAAAAAAAGGTGTTCTGCTCCTATTTGAACAAGGCTGCTGTGTGCTGGTAACCCAGTACAGCCAACAAAGCAGGTTGTTTCAGTGTCACAGCTTAGCCAGTCCCTGCTTAGCACACTGACCACTGAAAAGAGTGCAACATGCTGCTTTCTCCATTAAAGAGAAAGCAGAATGATGCCCTCTTTTCCATGGGTAAAATAGAGAAAAACAAGTTAAACTTAATAAGTCACCAAGAAAAGTGCTTCTCAAATTGATATTCTACTTTTGAGAGACATTTTACATCCAAGGAGGTATTTTCTAATCATCTCTGATACTTCTTATTTTCCAGCCATCCTAGACACTGCCATGAGGAAGCAGGTAATTGATTGAGGCCTCAAGATTTAATGTATTCACTGAACCTTGGTCTACTAACAGCTCATATTCATCTCAATAACAATTGAATCAGCAGGTCACACCATGCCACCAGGATAATTACAGACAGAATGTATGAGATTTTTAAAATCCACTATTTTTTGTGTAGCTTTAGTTTATACCAAGCATGAATGACAAGGAAGGTCCATAAGGTTAAAGCAAATGCTTAGCAAAAGAATCAAACAGTTGTGATATTCTGTGATATTCAGAACCAAACATGTTATGTTTAGGGAGGCAAAACATAGTTATTTTCACTTGGAAGATTGTTTTTTTCAAAGGGTTTGGGTTTGTTGTTTGTTTTTTTTTTTTTTTTCCCTAACTAACATTTGGCCTTATTCATATCTGAACTTAAAGGCACTTCATTACAATTTATAGTGAAACCCAGAGTGCAAATATGCATTTAAAAGTATTTATAAAAGCAATCACTTCTACACTCCACAATTTTCACACTTAAATTTGGATCTTATTTCTTCTCATTTTGTTATTTACACAGTAATTTCTGCTTATCCAAAAATTCACTGCTCAGATGTAATATCACGCTTTCAGCAAGGCCCTGCTTTTTACCCAATTTTTCACAGCTAAATTCACTGGAGTAGAAGGTCAATAAGCAACTCTCTCAAGAGTCTTAATATATAATCCAATTATTTTATGCATTTTTTTACCTTGACAATGTGAAGGGTTGATAAATTGAGAGTCAGGCAGATGCACTGGAAGCAGATGTTGGAGGCAAACTCTTCTGGCTCCCTGGTCTCTGGGTCCTGGCCACTGGCCAGATTATGAGACTCCTGCTCATCCATCCCAAGAACACTTCATTTAGAAAGCACTTACACCCACCAACTGCATCTCAAGGCTAATGACTCTCCAGGCTAATGTCAGAGTTAGGTACCTACATGATTTTGTTGAATTGTGACTAGCACTAACTTTGCAGCACATCTTGCGGAGCTGCAGGTAAGTGCTGACATTTCCATTATGAGTGTTGGGAGCATACAGGTGTGAGAGATGATGCTACCGGGGCATTAGGAGCCAGACAGAGACTTCTAATATTTACAGGTACTCTTAGGCATCACGGAAAAAGAATTTATCCCTGAAACGATGTTTAACATTGGAGACTTCAATGTAGGCAGGCAAAATAGTGCTTAGCAATGGGCCAGATGACCAGAGGTAAATCCTACAAAATGAGAATGCTGCCAACAAAGAAGCTGGTAATTCCTCTTGGAATGACCAAAGAATGAGTTACTAGTGTGTTGATGTGGGAAGGCAGGGGTAGGAAGTGGGACAGTATGGGAGGGATTAGGAGATAGACTCAAGGACAGAAGTCACTTGTAATTGCCTCAGATTAGATGACAGCAGTGGCTGTTTCCATCTGAGAACCATGCACATTCCCATGCCAGTGGAATAAGGGCTGTATAATAAGATGGGATCTATGGTATTCTGCCTGCCACAAAAAGTAAATAAGCCCATTACAAATAATATCTCATAAATAATTATTATATACATAAAAATAGAGCAGCAAAGTTAATAACTGGGCAGTTGGAAGTCTTTCAAATGACTGAAAGAAACTATCACATTTAATTAAAAAATACATTTAATACTGATAAATTATTTTCAGATAGGAAAATTTCAGGCCATTAAGCTGCAACTCGCTGTTTGAAAGATTCAGGATGCAAATGTGGTTAACTTGGTATCAATAGACTGGCAGAGTTAATCACTGCCAAAGTAACTGAAGTGTTATTGAAATTACCATCATAACACTTAGGACTCACAGTCAGGCATCACAAGACCTGTATATTAAAAAGAACAGAAAGACAGTACCTACTGTGAGCAGCTTACAGACTGGTTTGTCATATGAGACAACAGAAGAATGGATACAATCAGGAGAAAACACACACTGGTAATGCATAAAGCTTTGCAGAATGCCCTGCAGAGACCCCCCAAGATTGTTGCTAAGTTCACACCAGAAAATAGCAACATGTAAATGAGGTCCTACTGCTTGAGCACCTGCAACAGTCTACTCTTGTGCAGACTGAATTGTGTTTTGGTCAGTAGAAGCCAAGGCTCCAGCAGAAGGTAACAGTTCCCATTCCCTGCAGGAAGAGAGGACCTCACTCACAAAGTGAAATTCATCTGAACTGCTGCCAGCAGTTCAAATTCAGCCCACCTTCCTTTGATACAAATGCTGCAATTGCTAGTACACGCCCTTGGCTGACACCAGTAAATGAGTTGAATCATTATGATTTGTTGCCATAATTTCTTTTTCTATGATATTTTAAACAGTTTCAATCCTAAAGGTTGTCCATTCCCTCCTTATATCGTAATTTTAGGATGTCTGCTCTAAAATTGTCATGTGATTGAGCACTACAGTGTGTGTTGGTGATTAAAGATAAACAAACTCCATGTATGGTTTAAAAGCTCAGCTCCAATTTGAAATCTCTGGAATAAAAAGTGATAAAAGAGGAGAGAAAATGAAGGGAGAAAATATAGGATAAAAAATGCAGTTGAGAAGAGGAAGAAGAAAGTTGTAAATAAGCATAGAAACAATTTAATTACAGCATACTTGGCAAATGCTACATTTCTCTGCTTTAACACCTGATCTACAGAGAAAAGCTGTTTGCTGCTCCTTCAGAGGCAGTTAGATTTTGCTTTATTGATTCAGCAGATACCGTTGAATCCTCTGCTCTTGACCTCTGCCAAATGCAGCCCAGAGAATTTCACCAGTGGATTCCTGCATGGAACTCAATAACATCTTGTTGAACTGGGGCACAGCTTTTAGGAAGACATCTGTTCCTGACTGGATCCATAGGTGAATTGTTTCAATTATTAATTTCCCTTGCTTTAAAAAAAAAATGACTTTATTTCCCATCTGAATTTGCCAACCTTTGTTCTAACAGTCACAGGTTTGTACCCTGATGACAGCTCATCTATCAGTTCAGCATTAGACAATTCATACATGCCAACAATCCTGTCTTTGGAAGGACTTTCCTTCAGAGAGAGCAAGAAAAACAACTTTTAATAAAAACTCCTCAGCAAGAAAAACAGCCTTTAATAAAATCTCCTCTGTAACTAAAAAGTGAATCAGAAACTCCAGGGAGAAACGATCCAGGGATCAATCAGTAACGGCTCTAGAAGCTAGAGTGACAAGCCTGAATGTTACAGCCTGAAAGCCTGCTGCTGATGCAAAACTAGAACACCCTCTCAATGATTTTTTAATGACTCAGTGGTTCTGCATTGGACTCTGCAAATCATCTCTAAAATGGAATGAGGTGCCCAAAATTTGTCTATCTTTATCACCTAGGCGGAGGCACTGTAGCAAAAAGTTACCATAGTTACGTCTTAAGAACCACAAAAGGAAGTTTCAGAGTTGAGCACTGTTGCTACTTTTAACTCCCCTCCAATATTTGTTGCTAGTCACAAATATCCAAATACCACTACATCAACACCAGCTGCCCAAAGCAGAGAAGTGCCAGGACCAGAGAAGGGTCCTGGTAGCACTGCTCCCTGTAGCACCAAAGAATGAAACTCAGGTGGCTGAGGAAAACAGCTGTGTGATCTTGGTGTAGGGTTAACCCACCAAAGGCAAAAGGGCTTGGCCAAGGAACATGATATTGCCAAGGCTGGCTTTGCAGAACATGCAGTTCTGACTGAAATGCACAGTCTTCAGGGACACAAATGACTGTTTCATGTATATGCACCTTCTGCCAAATTCCAAAGAGGAAAAAGAACAGAGAACTAGACAGAAAATAACTAAAATCACAATTTTATAATTAGTATTAAGTATTCAGGCACACAGTAATACTGGCCAGATGGAGATTTGTATTAAAGCAACAGAATCTTGCCTATATCCTCCAGTACCTCTCCGTCTAGATTCTCCCAGTTCTTTGTTAGCAGGTGTTCTATGTACTTTCCTAAAACCCTAAAGCTGAAATCCATGTATTTATCGATTTACTGACTCGCAAACTCCACATTATTTTTCTCCTTCTATTACTGTATATAGACACACACATATGCAAACATAGCTATATACAGTATGCATGTATGTAGGTGTTAGTTTAATTGTAGTCAACACAGCACTTACATTTCACCACAAAAGAATTATTTCTTGCATTATGTATCTTACACACATTCCTTTATCGTCTCTCCATTTGAGTTATTTCCTTTTTTTCTGGCTACCGTTGTTTTATGTTATATAGGTGGACGTGTGAGGCAAACCAAAGGACTGGAATTGTACCACCATCTGACCCAATGTCAACCAACATTTCCTACATATTCCCCAATTTTGACATTCTCAATCTGAGAGATGTAAATGCACTCATGAGATGGAACAACACTCTGACCTTGCACAGAGAGCAGACATAGAAGTAGTGATTTTCAGCCAAAACAGTTTGCTTTTTGCTCTGTGTATCAGGCATGAAATTAAAAATCATCAGAGCCATGTCTCAGTAACTAAGTTTAAGTTTTCTTGCATGCATCTACAACTTTGTCTATGAGAGACCAGCAGGTAGATCACTGAGCACTGGAAGGGTTTGAATCAATATATGCTTCTGACTGACATGTGGTCAACCACTGTGAAGGAAACTTCCCTGTCTGTCAGTCCAGGAGCCACTCTGGCAGCCACATTCACACCACCTGAGCTGGGACTGAGGCCCCTTAAGAGCTACAAATTCTACAGTCACATAGACAGACCAGTTTTCCTTTCCTGCTCAACCCACGGTTTCCCATAGCAGAGCCTCAGATACCTGTCTTTAAAATAATTTAATCATGCTGCAACAACAAAATAACACCTTGAGCACAAGCTGAGTGCCTCCAAGGAGGGACCCTGAGCAAAGGAAGCCATGGATTTTATACTCCTAGAGTCTAAGCACATGAAAGTCTGGGGTCATCAGCTCCTGTCTTGTGTCTGAGTGTCCAGTCACAGTTCCCAGCCTCTTGCCTGGGGCTCTTGTCACCCAGAGCTCAACCCACAGCTGCACACTGAGCCACCTGCATGGAATGTATTCCTCAACACCACACAGTACAAAACTGCTCCACAAAGAGCCTCCTGGATGCTGTACCAAAGCAGCTAAGCAGCTATCCAGGTTAGTGTGGAAAAACAAAATGGGAAAGTCAAATGTAAAAACTGTGAATAGTCAATTACTGCTCTCTCTTCTCTAGAAATCCTCTCCAGAAGATCTGGTAGACCACAGGACATGTGCTGGATTGCAAGCAGATTGTTGGCTGTGCCTGTGGGGGACACCAAAGGATGAATGGCCAATATAAAGCAATCCAACATACTCTTTTGCTCAGAGCACTCGCTCCTTTGTGCAGGCTCACAAAAGTAGTTGTATTACTATGAATTCATTGTCATCAACAATCACAAAAATTATTATTATGAAAAAAGAAGTACTAGAACAGCCTGTCCTGCTGCACTGCTTCCTGATTACAGCTACCACAAGGCAGGTAAAGTTCCTTAGAAGGCCACCCCAGTCAATAAATTAGAGAAAATGCAGCAAGATTTTTTGTCTCTGCATTGTAACCACAAATCTGGTAACTAGAGAAAGACAGGAAAAATCTCAGTGCAGTAAGATTTTCTTAGCTGCTTGAGAGCAATTGCCTGGTGGAATAAGCATAGAGGTCTGGGTGGCAGGAATATCTTTACGCCCTTTTTGAAAGTCTTCAGCCAGAACCATTTGCCTCCCCACAGCAGCTAAGAATGTCATTTTGTGTTACTGTCCTTCAGTTCCAGTTCTACACCCCCTTATTTCAGCCCCGTCCATCCCTATTTCTATGGCTAGTACTTTAATAAGAATTAAACCTACTCACACTTTTCTAACGTTAACTTTAATTTCAGTTTCTGCAGAACAGGTGTCATGAGGAATTAGTACCATTGCATTTAGCAATTCAATTAATGAAAGTATATTAAAATTACAGTGGTAATGAGTAAAAAACTATTCAAACCGTTAGCAGTGTCAGAACTCCCAAATTTCAGTAAAAATATGCAGCCCTAATGAATTAATGTTAACTCTCCAGCCTGAGAACAAAATTTGAATTCCTTGCCATCCAAACACATCTCTACTCTTGGCCTAACCAGTTATTAATAATTTCTCTGCTGATGATGAGGGCTATTTTGCAATTTTATTTCATCAATTTCTAGTAGAGCAAAGAGGACATGTAGTTTGGTTCCATTTTTCGTCTCTAAAGACATGCGTAAATTTGAGTTTCTGACATTTAAATAAATCATTTTCTCCTATAGAAATGACAATAAACAAAAGTCAAACTCTTATTGATCTTCATCTCGCATTCGCCACACTGAATCATAGAACTGGCATCCAGAACCTGAGTGTATAATAGATATTTTTTAGCATTATAATTGTTGAGCTAAGCCTGAATTTTGACAGCAAAAAAGCATATGTCACTGCTGCCTGTCAGCATATGTGGACAGCTTGAATAAAGCTCTAGAGGTGTCAGCTGCTCTCCTCTTCTTCTCCCTGACAGCCAGGTAGACCCCATTGCTCTGCAGCTGCAGCATATGTCAATTAGCCAACATCCAAATGCAAATTTTTTCTTATGAGACTTGCCCTACCCCAGCAAGATGAGACATGACTTCCTGCCAGAACCACTTGTACTCGCTTCAGCTTTCCATCTTTTAGAGAGAAAGGCTTGGAACAACTTGAGGATGAGTTGAGAGGCAATTTAGCAGGCAGGGAGATTGCTGATAAAGCAATCTGTAAATGATCACACGTAAGAAAAGGGAGATTCTATGTTGGAATGCTCAAAGAGTAGAATTATAGGAGAAGAATCATGAAGTTCTTCTGCAAACCATTACAGGCAACCCAATCTGCAAAAATAATGACTGACGGAAACAATCCTTTATACATTTAATGTCATCTATTATTTTCAAATATAGGATTGTAGATGTGCATGCTTTGGTGACACCACAAAGAGTGAGAATGACAAACATACCCTGCTAAGAGGACAATTTAAGGGAGTGAGTAAAACATTCTGGAATCACTAATATCTAATGTAGGATTGAATGCTGAATTAAGTGATTCAGTTTTGCCAAAGACCTTCACTGAACATAGCAGTCACACATGGATGGATTACAGGAGCTGATTAATTTATGTATTCACTTTGACATTTTAAAAAATATAGATTAAAAATACTTTGAATAAAAATGCAAAATTACATCCCATTACAAAGCCCCAGTAGTGGTAAATGAAAGTGGTGGAAAGTGTATTTTTGAATATTTTTCCACACCCTCACACTCTTTGGACTATGTAAGGAAAAAATATCTATTTTCTATCTATTTCATTTAGGAATGGATAGAAAAACAAGTGGCCAGGATTTAAAGAAATAATTCTCGTTAAAGCCCTGCCTTTCCAGAGTACAGAAAATGTTTCACATACAATCAGCTATATTCATTTCAGTAGGAAATTTCCCAATGATAGTCATTGAAGCAAGACTGGCTCCTGAATTATAGAGAACACTTGCATTCTTCATTTTAGTAATTGCTCAAAGTTCTGTTTGACTAAGTGGCCACAAAGAGCCACGAGAATGTGGTGACCAAAGAGCCAATGCCTGGGAGGACTGGCACAGACACAGGCGACTGCCTTTCCTATCACACACAGCCAGCAAAGCTGCCAGCTATGTCAGGCTCCCTCCTCTTCCCCTCAAAAGCTATAAAATCTTCTTAAATACTCAAGAAGGGAAAACAGGCTAGTAAGCCAAGGCAGCTGAATAAATGATACTTGGAACCAGATTTTTAGCTACATAAAACAGCTGTCATGAGTCAAAGTCAAGATGTGTTGAGGCAAGACTTCCCCAGAGGGACAGAGCTTTGTGCAGGGAAGAAAGAAGGGCCCACAGAGAACTGCATGGGCACTGTGTGCAACAGCATTCCTGAGCTGTTGCACTCAGGAATGAGTGCAACTGAGCTGGGGAGACTGGATTCATGCATGTGTAATTTAGCAGTCTAAAATGTGAACAAAGCTTTGCCCATCATCAGAGGCATTGTCCTTTTACAGGGCTTATGTTCTGTAAATACTGTGGACCCTCAGTGAGATTTCCAGGGCATTTTTCTCAAAACTGTTCATAACTTCACCTAGGTATCACCCAGCAATTAGTTTTCTTAAGCAGTTTTATAACGACAGTGCCATGACCTTACTCCAATGAAATTAATTCTATAGCCCTTTTTAACTTAATCCAACAAAAACCTACTCATCTCAACATAGACTCATGAATCATTTTAACATATACATTTATACTAGTACAATTAGTGTTATTAATATAAATGAAATGAGAACCCTAACATTATTTTACACAGAGTAGTGATAGAATTATTCATGCCAGTGAGTATTAGAACAGTATTGAATATTAAATATGCTTTAGGTCATAGGTGATTTTAAAGTATATGATCAGAGAAAATTTGTTGACATAAAAGAAGTAGGTTCTTTTTGTTTCATTTCAAACATTAACTTGTGTAGATTTTTTATCTACACAAGTTAAACACATACACAGAGAATGATTTACACAATATCCCAATGTTAAATCCCTCCAGTGAAAATGAAAAACCTTAACAGCAGACATAAGTTTCATTTCCTTAACCTACTTCTGTACCTGCATGTCTTCACTCAGGCACTACCTTTTCTGATGGGGACTAGTGCTAGTGTATGTTTTTCTTACTGTGAGGGACTTCCAGCAGAACACTCTGTGTCATTAGAAACATGAAAGTATGAGAGGAATATTCTTCTTTGTCCTGTATTTAATACCTACTCAATTAACAAATTGTTGAATTCTTTTTCAGCTGCATCCCTCTTCTCTGGAGAAGCTTCACTCAACTTTTCCAAGGCCTCCAAACCACATGTCTACAAAAGACAAACTGTTTTTACCTGGATTTTTTTTCCCTTAAGAGACAACCATGCCTTCTTCACCTGTCCTCCAATCACCACTCTTCAAGTAGACCCTTCCTCCTCCAAAACACCGGCTGGGAGCCACCTCCTACTTTAATACCAACAAGAACAGTAGATCGCCAGCAAGGAGGGAAGATGAACCTTTTTGATAAAAGAAGATATTACAGAATAATATCCTCAACATCTTTACATTTCAACAAGCACAAGTGTAAATCATTTTTCAACAAGTGAAAAATCATCATTTATTCTAAATAAAAATGCAAGTATGAAATCATTAACTTTATGCAGCTTGAGAAGTTCAGAGTATTCTGCCTGGCCAAAAATATCTGAAACTAGGCACTAAATGTTATTAAAAATCACTTAATGTTATTAAAACACTTAATGTTATTAAAAATTAAATAATGATGGATTTATTTTAATGGGTATCCAGATAAATTATCACACTAGAAGATTTACTGCATTTTCTGTATAAGATAAATGTTGAAGTTTTCATTTAAACCAAGTGCAGACCCTAACTATAGAATCACCACCAGAGCTTCTGGAAATCCATATGGACATCTTTTCTGATATGGAAAGACACACACTATTACATTAAAATCAGCAGGGCCAAGAAAGTGTTTCTGCATTTGAAACAGCTTTCTGCACAAAGTGTGACACCTTTGTAAGAGATGTGCTTAGAATAGACCTTTATCTTAAAGCTTTTGCTGAGAGAAATGAAGTTTAAGGAGTATGATTTCATTAAACCAAAAAGCAAGTGCAAATATCTAATAAGTGATATACCAGAGGTACATGAACAGAATGAAGGTTGCCTTGTCAAGTATTGTAGAAAATTATATCCATGTTTATACTAGGGATAGATACCTCAGAAAAAAAAAAAAAGGGAGCATTTGATTTCATGAGTAGAAAACATTCATTTGACAGATTAATTATTTTTGAAGCAACAGCAGCAATGAACTGATTAATACATGGAGCTCTCTATCTCCATGCTCATATAACCATCACATTAAATAAATTCCATTTCCCTGAAAAGATTCTGACTTACTGAAAGGTCTTTATGCACTTATAAATGTGTCAACAAGCGACAAGGAGGTAATAGTTTCCAGGAGGTACTACTGCAATGTATATTTGATAATGAAATTTGCTGGGTAAATTAGCCAAAGAAAAAGTATAAAGGTCTAATGGGCTTAGTCTACCATTCAAAGAAGCACACACTGCTGGCTGTAGCAAAGATATGATGGATGCTTTCTGCCATGGAGTATCATAACCAGCCAGGACAGAGATTAATTTATCTGCTTGCAAGGGAGATATTTTTACAAATAAATTTGGCCATGAGAACAAAGTCTTTTCTTTGACAAACCAACCTCCATTACCATAGTTACCAGTTTACAAAAAAAAAAAAAAAAATCTATCCTTTGTCTAGATCCTTGCAACTTGCCCACTCCAGGAACCCTTTAGTGGATATCCACTGAGGGTCACTGAGCACTTAAATCATAAGGTATCACTGCTGCTCTGATCCCTAAACAGATAGTTCAAGCTAGAAAGTGACAAACCACAAACCAGAAGGTCCATTCTGAACATTTGGAGGCTTTCAATTTGTACTTAAATTAATATTTTTAGATTTGCAATATAATGTGAAGATTCAGAGACTTCTGGGAGCTGTTAAGAGAGCACACACTGGGAATTTTATGCCCCAAAAAATTAACATAAATCAACCTCAAAGCCTCTACTCTACCAAAATAAATTAAAATCACTCTTGTTAATAGTTGATTAGCCATACCAGCTAAACAGGGCAATGAGTGCTACTTATTACACTGGAGAGAAGAGCTTTCTAAAAGCAGAAATCAAAATCTCAAGGCTTTAAAGATGCAGAGCACTGGGGAAGCCATTTGACCAGTACTCAGTCATACACTCAGATTATATGATGAGTGGCTTATAAGAAAGGATTCAAGTGTCAGAAATGTGTCATGTGCTATCATGGAATGCAATCAATATGTATATCACTTTTGCCATTTCAGTTCATTGTCTAAAAAAAGGAAAAACCTAGTGGGATGTAGTAAAATGGCAATGGTATATTTATGTAAATGCATCCTTCTCATAAAGCTTCTCATCAAACAAGATGAATTACAATTCATCCTCAACTTGAGACAAATGATAAAATATCAAAATATTTTACAGTTATGCAATTATTATCACCTGGAAGAGCCCAACCTAAAGGGATGGTGTGAAGCAGCAGAGAGCTCTGGGACAGGATTTCCTTAAGTAAAAGCATCCCATATTTCTGTAGATAAAAAAAACACAACGCAGAGTTCTATATTAATATAAAATCATGAAAAAAATTGTAAAACTATACTGCTGTGTTAATGGACTAGGTCTTCAATATAGGAGCCAGATTTATATTTCTTCTTATGAAATGAAACAAATCCTTTCACATTCTTTCTGAAGTGAAAAGAATTAATGTTCATTTCTGGAAGTGTGAGAAATTATGTTTTATCTGTAAATGTAATATCTTTACAGATTCTAGTGTGAAATTAGATTCTAGTGTGAATACATTGCTACTACATAAAATGTGTCATTCATGTGCTGATAGCCAGTCAGATGTAGCAGCCATGAAAACAGAGGCTTCTGCAAATCATCAGCATACATCTGCAAAACAAGTGATGGCAACAATCCTCTAAAAGTGGACTGGGGGTGGGGGGTGGTTTAAGTACCAAATTTTCACTGCCTGTGACCTTTGCAAGTTAAGATTCAAAAATGGAAATTATACTTAGAAAAGAAGACAAATTTTTGGGGTTTTTTTGTGTGTTTGTTTGTTTGTTTGTTTGTTTAAAATCATTATGTATAAGTAGGAAAAGAGTTAGTTGGTTTAGACTCTAGAAGATAAACAATATACAATGCGTATAATAATGGCACAAGCTCTAGGAGAATAGTAGGGGCATATATTGAAGCAATGATGTAGCTTGTAAGTGTTCCTGAGAGCATGATTTGGGAAATACAGTGAGCAAATCAGGAGCTAGTGACACAGAATAGGTAGACCTTCACAAACTCCCATTTACTTTGAGTCCTTCTCTGTTGTGGACCAGAGTGTGAAGGATCCTCCTCAGCACATCCAAAAGGTCACAGATCTCTGATAAAGTCACCCTGAGCAGATTGCAGAGGACACCATGGAACATATAACATGTACCTCAGAATTGAATAAAAGAAACGTGTAAAGTTGTGGATTAGTTTGTCAGTAATTTAAACAATGAAAAGGTAGATATCGTGAATAGAAATTTATATACCAAGAAACAAAAATATATCCCAAAGAAGCCAGAATCTGTACAACATATTTACTGAGAGAAAGAACTGAGTGGATTTGAGAGTGTGCGTAATAGGTACTCAGTGTCTGATGTAGTGGATATAACAGCTACAGAGTGAAAATGAGGGAACAAAATGCCATGCATCTGCCATGGCTGCAGTGCCAGAGTATAGGGATCACAGCAGGAGACCCAGTGCAAAATGCCTCATTTCTGTGGCTCTTTACAGGGACCTCTTTCACATTTCAAGTCAGTGCCAATGTCCCCACACAACCAAAATATGGCCTGAAAGACAGTTGATTTTGTTGCCTGAACCTCAGAGTATTCCCCCAAAGCATTCCTACTCATCCTTATGGGAAAATTCTGACAGGATTTGTTGGACCTTGCACAGAAGCCACAGGAGACAGAGGCCTCATTCTCCTCTCAGTCACCCAAGGCTATACAAAAAGATCCCTCTCCCCTACTGAGCCTGGTCCCGCTTTGCTCGCCAGCTGCCATTCATTGTTCTAACGGCTTCAAGCAGCTCTAAAGCCCATTAGCCACTCACTGGTAAGAAACTGAATATTTCCAAAGCACCCCGAATGTGCTGCAGCCCCAAGCTGTCAGCACAGCCTCTACAGACACTGGCAGAGAAATGAGGGGAGGAGAGCTTCCACCAGAAGTGCAGCAGAAGCTGGATGGCTTCAGGGTACTTGTGGCATAAAAGACGGACATTAAGTCACCTTCATATGGAGCCACAAATGAGGGTCTGGCTCTTTGCATGGAACTAAAACATGAAAAGAATCTTTTAAAAGGATACAAGAGCAAAGAAGCATTTTGTACTGGCTAGTCCTGTTCTCCCTGCTGTGATCTCCACACATTGGCATGCTGGCCTTGACAGATGCAAAGCATTTTTTGCTCCTTCACTCTCATTTTGCAGTGGTGGCACAACTACAAGAAGCACAGTGAATCCATTGATCAATTACTCTCAAATATCCAACTCCTTTTCAGACCAAACAGATGTCCCACAAACTTGTCACTGCATGTCTCAGGGTGCCTTTGTGAAAAAAGTTATTTAGTTTGTTTTACTTATATTAAATAAAGAATTGGTAGAAGAAGCTATGTGTAAAGTTTGAGGAATAATCAGAACTTGGTATCACAGAATCATAGAATGGTTTGGGTAGGAAGGGACCTTAAAAATCTTCTTGTTCCAACTCCCCTGCCATGGGGGCAGAGACACCTTGCACCAGGTAAGATTGCTCAGGTCTCCATCCAACTTGAACACTTCCAGGGATGGGGTATCTACAATTTCTCTGGGTAATCTGATACAGTTTCTCATCACCTTCTTAGTAAAGAACTTCTTCCTAACAAATTATTTAAATCTCCCCTCTTTTAATTTAATTTTTCTTTTCCCCTACAACTCTCATGGGAAAACTGTTCCAGAATTTTACTTCATCAACAACTAAAAATGTCCTTCTAGTTTCCAAATTTAATTGTATTTATGATTGCTTTATGCTCATTTGTCCTTTTGCCAACACTGCTCTTTAGCTTCAGCACTTTTGCTTCCTCAGTCATTTCCCATACACAAGCTTGCAACTTATTAGTCTCCAAATGCATGACCTTGCACCACACAGCAGTGAATTTCATCTGATTTTCACTACTCCAGGCCTTAAGTTCATCCACTTCTTCCTAGCTGACAGACTGCTCCTATTGAGAGATCTTTCATCTGTATATTTCACATGTACACATCTCCTTTTTGGGAAAATGACATGAACAAAAATACCAAAAAATTAGTCAGAAGATCAGTCCTTAAAAATTGTACTGTAACCTAGCCCTTCAATTAAAATTTTCTAGTGTCTCCTGTAGCTCTCAAACCCTTACATCATTCTTCACTCGCTTTGCAACTTTCTTCCTGATGAGCATTATCCCTAATTTCTCTAGGAAATGCCAGATCACATACACAACTACAGTCCAGCTAGAGAAGTTCAATTGCATTTTCCTATATAGAAAATGAGTTATCTTATAAACGAGGTCCCTATAGATTTATCCTCAATGTATTCCATCAAATCAGTGCTGAGCAGTGGCCAAAAGGACAAGTTATTGCAAGATTGTTTGCAAAAGTGCCAGGTGCTGTATATTTTATCCAGCACCGTTCACCTTCATTTCTCATAACCCAAACCTCTATTAGTGGCTAATGTGACACCAGTGCCAATGTTCGCCCCTGCCAGCTGAACCAAATTCCATCATGCCTGGGACCTGAGTATCCCTATTTATCTCAGCAGCCATCCTGGGGCACAGAACCTCCCCTGTCTTTAGATTCATGTTGTCCCAAGGTGCAGTATAGTCTACAGTAGCCTGTGGTAGAAAGTTACATCTCTGGCAGTAAGCTCCAAAAAGAACGGAAAGTTTAGTCAGGGAAGGGACAAGACAAAAATGTGATCTCTCAGATTCATGACATTCAGGAAAAACTGAGCCAATAAACACAGTTTCACATCATCATGATGGCACTGGTGTGCGAGACTCCTGAATTAGGCCAATTTGATTTGCACCCCAAACTTCTCCAGAAGCAGGGGGTAACACAATAGAAATTGAAGAGATTCAAAAACTTCTTCTATTTTAGCAATTCCCTAAAGCCTATTAGTCCACACTTACTTTACATCTGGCTTTATTCATAAGACCTAATGACAAAAGCATTCAAACTATATTAGCAGAGTTCTGTGAAAGCTCAGTTCATCAGTGCACACAAAAGCACCGTGTGCTTTTACCTTAGCAATACATCCTGGTAAGAAGTAAATAAATGTACCACTCCACAAACTATCCTCTGTGAGGGTGGCTGCTGCTCCCCAGGTAGCCTGCAGAACTTGGTTCCGTAATTTAAAATGAAAGTCAGAGTAATTCACATTTTATCATTTAAGAGGAATCTGTTAAAGTCATACAGAATTCATGCTTTGGAAGGGAGCAATGTATTTATGTCACATTGCCTACTATCAAGTCTTTGCAAGCAAGCATATAAATGTATAAAAGGAATATTACCTTCATTTTGGTAGGTTTAAAGTTGTTCTTGCTCCCCTCATGACAGAAGAATTTGTCAGCTCCCTCTAAAAAATATACAGAAACATTTGTTTTAAGTTGTTTAAAATGAACCTACCACAAAATTATCTAAGGCATGGCTCCCCTCCTTTTCAGTCTGCTTCAACAGAAAATAAAAGCTGGCTGTATCCTGAAAGAGGAACACAGGTTTAACCTCCAGCTTTGGAGGTTTTGACAACCAGCTACTCAGTCATAACACAGTAAATATTGATTTCTATTTCAGATCAAAGATATGAACAAAAGACCAAAGACAATCAACTTTCAGAATACAGTGTATTTCACAGAAATGTAAGACATTAGGTCAAGTACTCCAAATCTTCCTCTCGAGATTGGTGACATTTTTCAGTCTTACTTCATATGGCATATCCTAAGATATTAAGGTCCTGAAAGGTTTATGAGAATCAACAGCAGGATACAGAACAGATGTTATTGATGCTGCCATTAGTGAAAGGTGGGAAGAAATGAAGTCACTACCCATTTGCTTTGGCAGCAGCCAGGCTGACATGCACTCCCTGGCTGTCCACTCCGCACAGCTCCTGTTGGACACAACACAGCACAGATTCTTTTCTGGCTGCTGAGCAGAAAAAATACAGAAAGGAGTCTGGACATCTGAGAACTCTGCACTGCAGGAAGAGGTTCAGGAAAGCAGAAACTGGTCAAGATACAAGATAAATCATCAGGGATGTAGAAATGTGAAAATATTATAGAAGAAAAAGGAAAAACAAGTGGGATTGTTGTCTTAACAGAGTTACAAGAGACAGAGGAAGTTGAGGTTGTTAGACAGGATGAACTCAGGGCACAAATCTACATTACATCTGTCTTTGTGAAGATTTTTTTTCAGAGAATAATTTTGTAAGAGCCAAAATGAAGAATGCTACATGGAATCCGTGACTCAGTCCAAAGGAATTCATTGAAAACTGAAGATGCTCTTCATTTCTCAAAATTTGTGTGTGTGTTTTTATGTTTATTTATATTCCAAATGTACAAAGAATTTTATTTAAAAGTGCTTGTATTTCTGAAAAAAAAACATTAATTTTAAAAAATTCATTTCAAAGATAACCCAAGAGAGGCATTTATCTGAAGTACATACTGTGAGAAACCTTAAACCCTAACAATGTGAACAATAATTGAATGAAAAAGCAGTATCAAAACACTAAATAAAAATCTGACAAGTTGGATGAGCAACATCAAACTATATATTGACTTCTTTTTTTATCTTGTCAGTAAAAATAAAATCAAAGGTGGAGAGAAAGGAAAACAAGCCCCACAGTTATCAGAACAAATAAAGGCTGTGTTTATCCCATTTCAGCACAAAAGAACATAGGAAATGTCAGAATAGAAGATTCCATTTTGACCCATTGCAACCAATATCTTTCTTTCTAATATTTTATGCTGCTTCAAAAGAAATACTCCATGGCATTCTTGTTCTTGGTACAAACTATGTGATGGAGAGATGAAGAAATTCCTCTGTGAGTCCAGACAGCCATCCATTTTAACATTGGATCATGATGCTGCTACTGAAATTCCAATTTTTATTATTCTCTGGTCAAGTTACTGACATTTTTTAGGTACTATAAACTATGTGCCTTAAGAAGGTCCCAATAATAGTAAATTACAGTGGTTACATTTTTTTGTATATACACACTGCAATCAATGGAATAAAGACCATTGGTACATTTCACAGGCAAAACTCTGTGCAGCACTGGACTTGTGTGGAGATGGTTTCATTCTGAGAACAGCTTGAAGATTGTTTCATTCCAGACTGAGAACACTCTCCTCCAATTTACAATAGATAATGTGCTGAGTGCATAATACAAAAAATGTATGATTTCTTAAGAAATCATTGGCACCTTAATTGTGTTATAAAAATCAATAGTTTATCATTTAATGGATTTACTGGACAAAGAAGAGTGGCTATGCTATTTAAAGTTCCCACCAGTCATCCAGAGGCTGTTTTTCTTTAATCCTATTCAAAAATTCTCTGAATCAAAGAAGCATGACCGAACTACAAAAGGCATTACACAAAATATCCTTCTACACTGCAAAGCTGAAATGAAATAACCAATAGATTGGTATAGTTTGGGGTGTGTGAAGACTGTAACTTCTGTAAAGCACAGTAGCAGATGCAAAGAGAACCTGCAAATGTTTTTCACTCTAACATAACTTGGCAAACTTAAGTAAGGTTGCTTCAATACTAAGGCAAACCATGGCAGGTTTTCACTTTTCCTGTATGCTTTCCTTGTTATTACATAACAAGGTACAAATAAAGACCAAGGTACAAATAAAAATGAGAAAAAATTCAGAGCTCATGTATGTCTCTGAAGAAGGAGGAAGCATTCTGCTGGAAATTGTTCAGAGAGCCACAAATATTAGTGGATACAATGGTGACTAGGCAGTTAAATTACCCTGCATGATGTAATCTTGGCAAACATACTCCTAGGAAGGTGACTGGCTGAGCAGGAATGTTCAGAGGAAACGCAGAGTGGCCTGGCACTGGGGCAAGCACGCCTTGGCTCCGTGGCAGCTGTTACCAAGTGAAGGCTAAGCAGGCAGTAACTCACATTGTGTCTCCCTTCCCTGCACATCAAGAATAGCAAGAAGGAACTACAGAAAATTTCATAGGATGCCTGGGTGTCTTCTTTTTCAGCTTAAATAGCATTTATAATATATATAGATATCAAAACAAAACAGCATTTTTCAAAATACAGTATGAACTAGAAAGACAAGAGATGTCCAGACTACATGAACTGACAATCTTAAAAAGCACAAACCAAACCAATTCAGAGCAATACTGTACAGAACAGACTGGCAAATGGTCATTAGAGCTGAAATGGAGCTTTACACAGAGGGAAGGGAGACTGCTCCAAGTGTGAGCAATGATATGTAATAAGGCTAAGTCAGGAAAGGATGAAGGAAAATACAGAACTCTTCCTATGAATATAAACCCAAGCTATGTCAGTGGGGGTCCTTTAAAAATGGCTGATTTAATATCACACATCAGATATCTAATGCACATTGAATACTATCCTAAATTAAATCAATTCATTTCCCAGCATGATGCTCCCAACTTCTCAGTATTTTAATTTAAGACAGGAGACCTAGCCACACCTTATGCTTGGGTTATTTATGAGAAGAAGGTGTCAATTTTCCTAGTCCAAGACACAATAGAAATCTCTTCACTGAAATGTGTTCTAACATGTAAGGGGTGAAGATAAATGTATTTGAGTTCTCACAGTTTTTCCCAAATTATTACCCAAGCACTTGCTGAACACTCTGCCTTTCCAGGGCTTTAGTAGATGTACACTGCACAGAGGCTTCAAATACCTAGCCAAAGAAAAGTACCAGCAGCTCAGGTACCAACTGCAACCAACCTATAGGTGCAGTCTCAAAGAATTCATCATAACAAACACCTTGATTATGTCATCACTAGTTCTACAGTGTTTCCCACATCACCATAATTCCTAAACAGACTACGGAAGTATGACATGCTCAGGCTATGGATGGATCAAATTTAATAACACAAAATTCCTTGCCAGTCTTACCTTACCTGCAATTTTTGGGTCACAAGTTATGAGGTTTTTTTCTGTAAAACTGGAAAAAAACAGGGAAAAGAAATTCCCCTCACATAGTGTGCCTAAAACCAGTTTCCAGTGGCAGCTGGCAAAAGGTGCTTGGGCAGCCCAGTTTTGTTCCCAGCAGGCAGGTAGCTCCTTACACTCACAGATGGCTGCTTCATACACCATTTCAACTTTAGGTTCTTCAGCCCGAATCTCAGTTTTTAACTGGAATTTCTAAACTATTCAACCCTTAGCACAACTCCTGTCAGAAAGAGTGCAGGGTTTTTAGACATAGTACTAGGTGTAATTAATTTCAGAATGACTCCAGGTTAAACCGTATGTAATGAACTATGTAGTGTCTCTTGGCTACAGAACTCCACAATGTTTTTTAACCTTTCTTTTCCTATTATCTTCTCTCTTCTGTCCTTGTTCTATTAACTGTTTTCATTTAATAACCTGTAGCTCTGCTTTAGTATTATTGTTTCCCTTATCTCCAATACCTAAGAACTCTAATCAGTGTAATCCAGTGTATGATAAAACAACACTGGATTTCTTTGAAAATTCTAAGGTAAAATGAGAAAGCTAAATACATCCTAAAACTGATTTAACTCATTCCCTTCCTTGGCAAAATCAGGTTGGTATCTACAGGATGAAAAGAGAGGAAGGTGAGCAGAGAGATGGTGAGCTGAATACAGCAGGTCCCATCAGTGGCTCAGCCCTTCCAGTTCTTGTATTTCATTATGCTGCAATGGGTTACAAGGCTCTTAATAATTGCTCTTCATAGAAATATTAAGATATACTTTGAGAAAGAAAATGGTATTCCAGTACTTTCCTATGAAAAGGCTACAAAGTTTCATGAAGAAATGCTGTGATCAAAAAAGCAGTCACTTCAAGGGAAGATCTTCTTTGACTAATATCTCATTATAAAACCCCAGATCAAATTGGTTCCCCAGAACCTTGTTCCCAGAGGTTTTTGAAGCCATCGGGAGGTGTTTGCTTATACTTGCCAGTGATGTTAAACTAATGGGGCTGTCCTTCTCGCTTCCTTCTTGTAGGGAAAAATGCCAGACCTCCAAAGCCACTGTAATTCCTTAAAAACCAAGGACTTTGATGTGGCTGCCGTAGCTCACCCTTCATCCCTACAAAAAAAAATTTTAAAAAATTTAAAAAAAAAAAAAAAAAAAAAATCCCTACATTTTAGAGAATGAGGCCTTACAGAAGAAAGGGCAAATATATTTCATGAGCTGACATGCCAACGACATTTGCACTTGAGCCTCCTGCACGGGCCCTGGGTGACACGGCGTCATTTCACACACGCTTGAGGCACCTGTGAGGGACCAGCAGAGGCTCTGAGACAGCCTCGGCCATTTGTGAGTGACTTGGTGCGGAGCCGGGGACCGCGGACAGCGCAGCCCCCACGGGCCACCAGCATCCCTGAGGGGCCGGGGCCGCCGCCGCTGCTGCCGCTGCCCCCGAGCTGACACCGGCCCTCAGGGGCGCCCCTCCCGCGCCG